>JAREIK010000801.1:2414389-2419389 GCA_029783825.1 Sapria himalayana
GAGGAAGAAGAAGAAAAAAAAGAAAAAGAAGAAAAGAAGAAGAGGAAGTAGTAGTAGTATAGTAGTAGTAGTAGTAGAATAAGAAGAAGAAGAGTTGTGGGCAGAAAAAGAAAAAAGAAAAAAAAAAAGATTACTAACAATAATAAGTAGATGATGATGATGATGATGAAAAATAACACCTAACAAAAAGAAGAAAAAAAGTAAAAAGGGATGGTGATAAAGAAGGAGGAGGAGGAGGAAGAGAAGAATAAGAAGTAGAAAAATAAGAAAAAAAAATAAAGAAAATAAAAAAAATAATGAAAAAATAATGAAAAAATAAATGGAAAGACAAATGAAAAAGATGAAGAAGAAGAAGAAGAAAGAAAAAAAAGAAAAAAAACAGAAGAAGAAGAGAAGTTGTTATTGTAGAACATGAAGAGTAAAAAAATGAGGAAGAGAAAAAGAAGAGAAAAAAGTAGAAATAAGAAGTGAAAGAAAAGTGGAAGAGCAGGAAGATCTAACATATTAGGAACAAGAACAGAAGAAAAAGTTGAAGAAGAAAAGAATATGATAAAGAGGAAGAAGAAGAAGAAGAAGAAGAAGATAATAATAATATAATAATATAATAATAATAAATAAGAGGAATAAGAAGAAGAATAAGAGAAAAAAAAAGAAGTGGAATAAGAGGATGAAGGAGACGTAGAAAAAATGAGCAAAAAAAGTATCAATATAAGAAGGAAGGGGAATAAGAAAAAGAAGAAGAGGAAGAAAAAGAACAAGGAGTAGAAGATCAATGGATGTATAAGAGGACAAGAAGAACAAGAAAAAGAGAGAAAGAAGAGAATGTAGAGAAAGAAGAGGTATAAATAGATGAAGAAGTAGAAGATGAGGAATAAGAAGGAGAAGAAAAAAAAAGTAAAAGAAGAGAAAGAAAAATAAAAAGAATAATAGGAAGAAGAAAAATAAAAGAATAAAGAAGAATAATAAGAATAAGAAAAAGATGGTGAAGAATAAGAAGAAGAAAAGTGGAAAAAGAAGATGATGAGGAAAAGGAGGAGGAAGAAGAAGAACAAGAAGAAGAATAAGTGGAGGAGGAGGAAGAGAAAGAATAAGAAAAATAAGAAGTTGAAAGAAAATAAAAAAAAAGAAGATAAAGAATATTAGGAGGAAGAAGAATAAGAAAAAGAAGTAAAGGAGGAATAAGAAAAGAAGAGAAAGAAGAATAAGAAAAAGAAGAGGAAGAAGAAGTTGAAGAAAAAGAAGAATATCAAAAATAAAAAATACGAAGAAGAGAGGAGGAGGAGGAGGAGAGGAGGAGGAGGAGAGGGAAAAGGAATAAGAGGACGGAGAAAAGAGGAATGAGAGGAGGGGAGGAGGAGGAAGAAGAAGAAAAAGAAAAAGAAGAGGAAGAAAAAGAAAAGAAGAAGTGTAGGAAGAAGAGGATGAAAAAAGTGGAAAAAAAGAGGAAGAAGAAGAAAGAGAAGAAGAAGAGGAAGAAGAGGAAGAAGAATAAGAAAAAGGAGGAGGAGAAGAAGAAAAAGAAGAAGAAGAACAAGGAAAAGAAGAATAAGAATAATAATAATAATAATAAGGAAAAAAAAAGAAAGATGAAGAATAAGAACAAGAAAAGAAAGAAGAAGATGATGAAGATGATAAAGAAGAATAAGTGAGAGAAGAAGTTGAAGAAGAAGAAGAAGAAGAATAATAATAATAATAATAATAATAATAACAAAAAGAAGTAAGAGGAAAAAGAAAAAAGAGCATATGCAGAAATTAAGGAAAAAAATCAGAGGAAAAAGAATAAGAAGCATATGTAAATAATGAGAAAAAAATGAGATAAAGAAAAATAAGAACAAGAAGAATACTAATAATATTAATTATTATTATTATATAAAGAAGAAGAAGAAGAATACAAATATAAAAAAATAAGGAGGAGGAGAATGAGAACAAGTAGAAGAAGAAAATAATAAAAATGTGAAAATGAAAAAGAAGAAGAATGAAAAGATAAAGAAGAAGAATAAGAAAAAGACGAAAAAAAAATGAAGAAAAATAAGAAGAAGAGAAACTAAAGAATGATATTAAGAAGAACAAGAAAATTAAGAATAAAAAGAAATAAAAGAATAAAAAGAAAAAGAAGAATAAAAAGAAAAAGAAGAATAAAATGAAGAAGTAGAAGTAGAGACAAAAGTGGAAAAAGAAAGTAGAGGAAGAAGAGGAAGAAGATGAAGAAGATGAAGAAAAATAATAAAATAATGAAGAGGAAGAAAATTATAAAAGAGATGAAGAAAAAAAAGGAAAAAATAATGAAGAGGAAGAAAAATATGAAGAAGAAGAAGAAGAAAAAGAACAAAAAGAACAAAAATAACAAAAAGAACAAAAATAACAAAAATAACAAAAGAAGAATAAGATTTATTTGAGAAAACAAGAAGAAAAAGAAAAATAACAATACTAATAGTTATAATAAAAGGATAAGAAGTACAAAAAGAAGAAATAAATGAGAAAATTAAAAAAAAGAAGAAAATGAGGTTGTGAAGAAGAAAAAGAATGAGAAGAAGAAGAAAGAAAACTGAAGGAGTTGATTAAGAAGGAGGAGGAAGATGAGTAGGATAAAAAGAATAATAAAAAGAAGAAAATGAGGAGGAGGAGGAGGAGGAGGAAGAAGAAGAATGAGAAAAAGATTAAGAAGAAAACAAAGATAAAAAAAGAATAGGAATAAGAAAAATAAGAAAAGGATCAAGATGAAGAAGAAAAAAAAAATAAAGAGGAACAAGAATATGATGAAGATGATGATGAGAGAGAAGGAAAATGTGGATAAAGAAGAATAAGAGAAAGAAGAGGAAAAATACAACATGAAGTATAAGTATACAATATAGAAAAATAAGAAGAAGAAGAATTGGAAGAAGAAGAAGAAGAAGAAGAAGAAGTGGAAGAATAAAAGAGGACAAAAAAAAAGAAAAAATAATAATAATAAGAAAATAAGAAAATGAGGAATAAGAAGATAATGATGATAATGATTATGAAAAAGACGAAAAAGGAGAAAAAGAAGAAGAAGAAAAGTAAAATGAGGAGGAGGAAGAGGAAGAAGTTGTGGAAGAATAAAAAGAAGAATAAAAAAAGAATGAAAAAGTGGAAAACAAGAGGAAGCTAATGAGAAAGAAAAAAAAGAATAAAATGAAGAAGATGATGATAAAAAAAATAAGAGGATAAAGATGAAAAATAACAAAAAGAAAAAAAATTGAGGAAGAAAAAGAAGTATAAGAATTAGACAATGAAGAATAATAATAATAATAATAATAATAATAAATATGAAAGAATAATAAGTAGAAGTAGAATGACAAGGAGGAGGAAGAAGAGGAGGAGGAGAAAAAAATAAGAAGTTGTGGGAGAAATAGGAAAAAAATGGAGTAGGAAGAGATGAACAAGAATAAGAAGAAGACAAAAAAATTGAGGAAAAGAAGAAAAAGAAGAAGAACAAGGAGAACAAGAAGGAGAAAAAAACAGTAGAGGAAGAAGAAGAAGAAGGAAAAGAAGAAGAAAAGAAGAAGAAGAAAAGAAGAAGAAGAAGAAAATAAGAAGAAGAAAAGAAGAAGAAGAAAAGAAGAAGAAGAAGAAGAAGAAAAGAAGAAGAATGAGAAAAGAAGAAGAAAGAGAAAAAGAAGAAGAAAAAAAAGAAAAAAAATAAGAAGAAGAAGAAAAGAAGAATAAGAATAATAATAATAATAATAACAAAAAAAAAGAATTGGAAGAATAAGAAGAAGAAGAAGAAGAAAAGAAAAAAAATAAAAAGAAGAAGATAAAGAATAATAATAATAATAATAAGAGGAAGAAGAAGAGGAAGAAGAGGAAGAAGAAGAAGAAAAAAAAAAAGATTAAGAAGATTAAGAAAAAGAAGAATAGGAACAAGATTAAGAAAAATAAGAAGAGTAAGAAGATTAAGAAAAATAAGAAGAGGAAGAAGATTAATAAAAATATGAAGAGGAAGAATATTTTAAAAAATAAGAAAAGGAATATGAAGAAGACAAAGAAGAAGAAGAAAAATATAAAAAAAGTGGAGGAGCTAGTAGAGGAGGAGTTGAAAAAAAAGAAGAAGAGAAGGAAAAAGAGAAAAAAAAAGAATTAGCAAGAGGATGATAAGAAGTAGAAGATGAAGAAGTAAGAGTAGAAGAAGAATAAGAGGAGGAAGAGGAGAAAGATGAGGAGGAGAGGTAGAGGAGGAAAAATAAAAGTAAGATGAGGAGGAAGTAGAATAAAAAGAAGTATGAGAAAAGAAAGAAAATAAAAATAAAAATGAAGAATAATTAGAACAATATCAAGAAAAAGGAGCAGAGATAAATAAGAAGAAAAATATGATGAAGATGATTATTATTATTATTATTATATTTATTATGAGGAGGAAGAAAAAGAAGAGGTGGAGGGAGAAGAAGGAGAGTAAGAAGAGAAATAAAAAAAGAAGAAGAATAATTCTTCCTCTTCTCATAAGAAGAATAGGTAGAAAATAAAAAGAATAATAATAATAGAAAATATAAGAAGAAGAAGAAGAAGAAGAAGAATAATAATAATAATAATAATAATAATAATAAGAAAAAAAGAAGAAAAGGAAGAAAAGAAGATGAGAAAGTAGAATGAGAACAAAAAAAGAAGTCTAAGAATAAGAAGAACAATAAATAAAAAAAGGAGATAAAAAAAGAACAAAAAGAAGTAGAAGAAGAAGAAGAGAAGAACAAAACGAATTAGAAGAAGTAAAACAAGAAAGGGAAAAATAAAGAATGAATAAAGAGGAAGATAAAAAGAGGAAGAAGAAGAGTATGAAGAAGTGAAAGAAGAATAACAATAATAAGAAAAAAATAAGAAGACAAGGAAGCATAAGAAGAATAAAAAAAAGCAGAAGACTAAAAAGAAGAAAAAAAAAATATGAAGAAAAAGAATAAGAATATGAAGAAGAAATAGAAGAAATAGATGAAGAAGAATAAGTTGAAGAATAGAAGCAATAACACATAGATAAAGAAGAAAAGGAATAAAAA
>JAREIK010000801.1:3731889-3916889 GCA_029783825.1 Sapria himalayana
ATATAATCATTAGGAGATAAGTGTGAATAATAATTAATATATCTCACTTAATCAATTTTACTTATTAGATATTTTCTAATTATTCTTGTAAATAATGATTGATTGTTTTTGAAATATTACTAAAGATTTTGGAGAAAATCATATCTAGTGTACAAAGATACTACTTTAGCATGAGTTTTAAAAGAGATTTTATATATATATATATATATATATATATATATATATATATATATTATTTATTTATTTATTTTTTTATATCTCAATAGTCATATTCTTGAAAGTCAAAAATGTTCTCTGATAAATATTGAATCTACAACATATTGCTCTTGAATAAATATATTTAATATTGCACTAAATGCATTATGTCTAACATGTATATATAATGCAAAGATTTATTATGTGATCAATCATCATAATAATGTTATTAGAGAGCATATTAAACATTTTATTTTAATTGTCATATTTAGTAAATATATTTGTTCGAGATTCATGTGTTAAACCCTTATTAAAGTTGAAATATTTGTTCCATTTATAATATTTTCTTTTTTTTCTTTAATTACTTATTTTAAATCAACGTGAATGATAGTTATTCATCTGAAAAAATTATTATTTTGACTAGTTTTTATTTCTGAGATGAACCATATAATGCTTTAATGATCTAGTGCTAGATAATGGGCCATTAAAGTTGAAAGACTTGTGACTAGTGAGAGTGTTAGGTCACGAGACAACCTTTCGTACCATGGCATGTAAGCTCGTGCATCAAAAAAATATTGGAGATTGGCTGGTCCATTTCAAATAAGTCAACCGAGTTGGGCCCTTTATTCTTGAGGAATGATTTTATTTGTCTCAAATATTTTTTTTCAAATTAAACTTGCATATTAAAAGCATGCAATAATGCTTTCACAAAAGTAGAGGTGTCAAACAAGCCGGGCGGCCTGGGCACGATCCAATTCAGTCGTGCTTGGCCCAGCACGGCATGGTTTGGAATCGTGCCACAAGTTGTGCCGAGCTGGGCATGAGCCTTGCGCCCTTGCCTCTTGCTGGGCTAGGTACGGCCCATATGCTTTGCCTGATGAAATGGTAAACCAACCTTGAGACCTAGTTGAATTTTTTTGTTATATTTAGGTGGGAAAATTGGGTACGTACTAGCGTGATCTGGCAAATCTAGGCACAATCCGTCCCCGTACTGGGTACAAACAAAGCTGGCAGACCATGCCTGGCTAGTAGTTCTCAAGTCATGTCATGCTTGGCACAACATGGATACTCTACCTGGTCATACCAGGCACAACATGGTGGCCTGATTGGGCTACCAAAAATAGGCTAGGATGTCCCGGCCAGACCCGTTTGACATCTCTACATAGAAAAGTTATAATTTAGATTCTTTGATTACAAATTAAAAATTTATTGTTGATTTTTATATTTTTCTGATATGCAATTTGAGCTCCTAGAAAAGGAAGAGAATAGTTTTTTTTCAAAGTGTTTTATAAAAGAGTTTTGTATGGAAATAATACGTTTGAAAAAAAAATCTAAAAAATAATGTGTTTCAAAAATATGCTCAAACTAGTGCGTCTGGAAATAGCGTGGTAATTGCCATCGTGATGAACTAAAGCTATTGAAAATATTATAGGGATCCCATTATACCGCTTGTCCCATGCCTCTACCCCTCGGCCATGCTCCTCACTAGAGGTGTCAACCGGGCCGGGCCGGCCAGGCCCGGCACGAGACACGGCACGGTTTGGCCGTGCCTGGGCCGGCCCGGCACATTTTTAGACCGTGCCCGGGTTAGGCACGAGCCTTGTCGTGCCTGGCACGGCGGCACGGGTTCTTCCCGTGCCGGTTTCACGCGGGCACACGAGGGCGTGATCCGGCCCCTCCCGAAAAAAAGACTGCGGGTCGAGTCTGATTGGATCCCGACCCGCGGTCCCGACTCCCAGCCCGGCACGGCACGGCCTGCCGTGCCTACGTGCCGTGCCGTGCTCGGATGTTTTTAAACCGGGCCGTGCCGGGCTGGCCCGTTTGACACCTCTACTCCTCACCCCTCATTTTTTCGTTGAGCTCCACGAAGGAGCGTGGGCAATGGGCGTGGGGCGTAATGAGATCCCTACAATGTTTTCAATAGCTGGCATTCACAACATCGACCTATGATTTTAAAAAATCAACAATATGCCAATGGCCACCATTCATAACGAAGATCATTGTCATGTATTTCCAACCACACTAGTCTGGACATATTTTTGAAACAACTATTATATTTTAGATTTTTTATTTCAAACGCATTATTTCCATACAAAATTTTTTAATGTTTTTTGACTTTGAAAATATTATGACTATGGAAATAAGTGACATTTTGTTGATTTGATAATTTAAGAGTTATTTTTTATACAAGTTCTTTGATTTTTTTTTGTGATAATCATATAGCTCAAAAAATTAGTTTTAATTCAATTTTTATGCAAACAAATAAGATCTATTGAGATTGATTATTATTTTATCAGTGAAAAGATTTGAGTGGCTAGTAGATTATTTTTTTCTAAGTTGGGTATTTTTGCTATCCATGCTTCTGTAAAAAGAAATTGCTTGCTACAAACTATAATTAAAGAGAATTATTTCTGAAGAGAGCTTTTTTATTTTATTCTATATGCTTACAAGTAATACAATAATTTATTTATAGGCTATAGTTTGCCATTCTAAAATTAAAAATCATTATCACACATTAAAGTAACTGTTGACTATTGATATTTCCACATTAAAAATAAATATTTAATATTTATTTAACAATACCACCACATAAACTTAAATGCTTCTGTAGTTGTCGAGTAGTATATTAATTCTATATTTCTGCGATTTCGTAGTTGTTAAGTAGTATCGTAGGTAGCAATTTCGTAGTTGTTGAGTAGTATCGTAGGTAGCGATTTCGTGAAGATATCAGCGACTTGATCCCGACTTGTCACGTATATTAATTATATATTTTTTTCCTTTACTTGATCTAAAATGAATTGAAAACAAAGGTCAATATGCTAGCTTCTCTCGTGATATATTGGGTTCTTGCTCAACTCAATTGCTGATTTGTTGTCAACTCGTATCTCAGTCACACCGAGTTGTTGCTCCATCTTACCCAACAAATTTCTGAGTCATATCGAATGACGTACACTCAAAGATGCTGTCACATATTCAGTTTCACATTTCAAGAGTGTCACTATTGGTTACTTCTTTGAAAGCCATGTAAACGTCGTGCCACCCATAAAAAACACATAACCCAATGTACTTTTCCGATCATCAAAGTCTCTGCACCAATCACTGTCGGAGTATCCGATTAACTTGTAATCTGTCGTATTTGTATATAATAACCCAACTGACATTGTTTCTTTGATGCACCATAGAATTTACTTTAATGCCTTCCAAAGTGAATAAACTTCCTTTTTCATGAACCGACTTACAATGCCGACACTTAATGCAAGGTTCAGCCTTGTGCATGTGAGATAGTGAAGGATTCCCACTAAACTCCGGTATTTGCTTGTGTCCAGCCATTCACCTCCATCAAACTTAGAGAGTTTTGCATCTGGTTCCATTGGTATTGAAATCGGATTGCAAGACTTCATCTTGTACTTCTTCAAAATCTTCTTTGTATATGTCTCTTTGGATACAAAGATACCGTCTTTCCTTCTCTTATCTCCAGACTAAAGCAAAACTTTATCAAGCTCAAATATGTCATCTCAAATTCCTGTGTCATTGTGCTCTTGAACTTTTATATCTTTACATTATTATTGTTGAAACTGGCTCACTATAATTTTTTTTCTTATTGGGTCGAATAGCTTGTATCCTTTTGTTTCTTTATGTAATACTAAGTTGTGGTATAGTAAAGTATTATGACTTGGGTTTATTATCTCTATAACACAAAGTCGTGTTGTTAATGGCCACGGGTTTGGCATTGGTCTCTCATTCATCAAATGGTCATGACACTAGGAATAGTCTTTTATGTTAATACTTTTGTTGTGGTGCTAAGAATAACTATGGTGCCGGGGATAGTCTTTCTTGTGCATCAAGTGGCCGCAACAGTAGAAATGACTATGACTTTAGCCTTGACTTTTCTCACATATCACATGGCTATGAATTTTCAAAAAGACATGACATTGGTTATTAACCTCAATATAAAAGTCATAAATTTTCGTTCTCTTGAATACAATAGTCATAACATTGAAGAGTTGTTTTATTTTTGTCTTTGAGCTTTGTTATTCATCGATTCGGCACGTGTGCGTAGGCCACTCTACCGAATACTTTGAGATGAGAGACTGTTGATTTTTTGTCCGCTCCATGTCTCTTGTGGTGTTTGATCATACAACTTCGCATATGGACACTGATTTTGAACACAGACGGCACATTACACAGCTTCCGCCCTAAATTCCTTCGGCATTTTCTTCCTTTTGAGTATTGAACGAACCATATAGAGAATGGTCTGGTTCTTCCTCTCGGCCAAACCATTTTGCTGTGGAGAATATGGTATTATTAGAAATCGTCTTATGCCTTGCTACTCATAATACTCCATTAAAACTGTCGAAGTGTATACGTCACCTCTATCAAATCGTACAGATTTGATGTATCTACCGGTTGTCTTTTCCACCAGCACTTTGAATTTTTTGAACACCTCGAATGCCTTGGATTTTTCTTTCAGAAAATAAACTCAAGTTTTTATTGAGAAATTATCAATAAAGAAAATGAAATACCTTTTGCCGCTGAAAGATTCAGTGGTGATTGGTCCACATATGTCGGATTGAATCAACTCGAGAGATTGCTTAGCTCGATATTCTACCATCTTTTGAAATGATATTCTTGCATATTTTCAGAGCACATATTCTTTACAAAAAATTTTCTCGTATTCCATCTCCGGTAGTCCGTGCACCATGTTTTTATTTGTCAACTTGTTTAGGCCATCATGACAGAGATGCCACAATGATGTCTTGTCTTCTATGTTGACTTGTAAATATTTTTCTAGTATACTTCTCAAATTCAGTTTGTACATTCGATTTCTTCTTATTTTAACTTTTGCGACTAAATACCCTTGCTTGTCTTTCAATAGTAATATTCAGTCTTTCATAAAAATCGAATAACCTTTCTCCATGAGTTGTTCCATACTTAAAATGTTGCTCTTGATGTCTGATACGTAATACACATCTTGGATTAACCCAATAAAATCATCCTTTTGTACATAATAAATCGTATATTGGTCTTTGACCTCAACTTTTGAGCAATCTTTAAACAATACAGATACAGCTTCAATCTTTTGCATCTCTTTGAAATGATGCTCGTGCACATACATATGGTTACTTGCAGTCGTGTCGAGATACCACACCGTGTCATTGTCAGTGTTGACTTTGTTATATGTCATTAAGAGAAAGTTATCTTCCACCTTATCTTCCATGGTTAGGTTAATTGTTTCTTTCATCTTTTTCTCGACTTGATATTCTTTTGCAAAATATTCCACATTTTCACAATTATAACATTTATCAGAATTACGATCCTTCGCATAGTGATCATATTTGTCATACTTGTAGCACTCGGTGTTAGAATAATTTGACCGACCGCCTCTTCTACGATCGTGTCCTCTTCCATACTAATTTTATTAGTTTGATTGCCCCTTCTCCTCATTATATCCTTCTTGACTGTGGCTTTTCCCATCGTGATTATTTCCTCGACTATCACGGCTATGCGATTTACCTCGAAAGTTTTTAGAATAAAATATATTTTCGTCATTGAATGATGTTTTGATTTGAAGTGTCTACTCAAGTGTCTCCTCACTCTTCTTCTTTTTTTTACGATATTCATGTGCCATTAGGGAACCTGCAAGCTCGTCAATCGTGAACGTTGCTAGATCCTTTGACTCTTCTATGACACATACCATATTCTCTAAACTGTCAATTAACGACCTTAGAATCTTCTCCACAACCCGCGTATTAAACAATTTTTCTTCATCTCTGTTGAGTTGATTCACCACGGTTACAACACGCGTGATGTAATTGGACACACCTTCTGAATCTTTCATCTTCATGCCTTCCAACTCATTGCGAAGAGTTTGAAAGCGAACTTGTTTAACTCGTTCGGCTCTTTTGTACGCAGTCTCCAAGATGTCTCACGTTTCTTTTGAAGTTTTTGCACTTGCAATCTTCTCAAAGCCCGACTCATCAACAACTCAGAACATCATGTACAATGACGTCTTATCTTTTAATCGCGTTTCTTTCAACGCCTTATTTTGAGCTGCCGTATATCCTTCGATAGATTCTAATTTTTTTAAAACCTTCTTGAATTACCTTCCAATAATCCATAGAACTGAGAAGAGCTTTCAAACTATAATTGAGGAAAATTATTTCTGAAGAGAGGCTTTTTATTTTATTTTATATGCTTACAAGTAATACAATAATTTATTTATAGGTAATAATTTGCTCATCTAAAATTGAAAATTAAAAATCATTATCACTCGTAAATATAACTGTTGACTCTTGATATTTTATCTTTCACATTAAAAATAGACATTTAATGTTTATTTAACAACTTTATCTTAGAGATGATCGATATATTTATGATATAATTATTTTCTTGATGTATTGAGTTGTACACATCTAATATGCCTATTTATCTTGAATCCTGATTGAGGTTTGTACTTGCTATAAATATAATAATTATACTTTTATAAGTTAAATATTTTATTATTTTATTTTATTCTCTTTTTGTTTTTCTTATTTTTTTTCTTATTTGCTTATTAGTTATATTTTTGTTATTTTATAATATAACTCAAATAAAAGATAATAAGAGAATCATGGGTGTCTTCAATTAGTCATGTTTTTGGATTGAAATTGGGAATCAATTTGCACAAAGAATGTATTTTTTTAAATTATTATATTTTTTATTAAAGACTTATTTTCTAGAAAAGTAAATAGGATATGATAGTCTCAAGTTTTAGTGCAAATACAAAGTTCAATGCAATGATCATGACTAATTATTAGATTCTTTAGATTGAGAGTCAACTTGAAGAGTTGATGTTCCCATTCACTTTTCTCATAATTCTCTTTTGTGATTGTTAGTTTATGAGACATATAATTTGTAATCTAATATTCTATAAGTCAAAGTAATATGTAAAATGAATTATTTATTTTATAATAAAAAAAATTTTGATGAGATCATTTACACCTAAGAAGCACGGATACGACCATGGTAATATGGGGATACTACAAATTTTAAAAAACTATAATACAAATACGGCTAGGATACGTCATGATAAAAAAAAATAAAAATAAAAATTCTTTTCTTTATAAATATTAGGGATAGTTATAAAATAAAATATTTTTTTTATAAAATAAATATATTTTTTTTATTTTATAAAATAAAAATATTTTATTTTATTTTTTCAAAATCGCCCCCTAGCCACCCCACAGAATCGCGCCCTCGCCATCCCACAGAATCATGCCCGCCTTTCTCGTTGGCCCACGGAATCACGTCCCTGCCTCTCCACAGAATTACGCCCACACCTGCCGCCCCACAGAATCGGCCATTCGGTGTCGTGGGCGATGTTGGACCTCGGCCACTCGACGTCGTGGGCGATGTAGGATGTCGGCCACTCGGCGTTGTTAGCATGGATACGGCATCCGACGCATTATTCCGATATACCACGTGGCGTATCGAACATGGATTGACTAACGATATACCACGTGGTGTATCGGACACATATCCGTGTCGTGTTTGTACCGTGTCCAACACGTTGACACAACTATAGGGAGCCGTATCCGTGCTTACTTGATTGACGCAACTTATGTTATAATATATTAGCTAACTGACATGTTTATAGATATTTTGAGAATATTTCTCTTTTCGTTAATTTTAATTTTCTAGATATGTACCTACTAATTCGAGGGGAAGATATATTGTTTATTTATTTTTAAAAATTTTTATATTTATGATGGAAGCATCCATCCTATTGGTTACTTCAATCATCTCTTTTTATTATATAAAAGATCAAGAACCCTTGATGTACTATCATTTTTATTGAGTGTGATATTTTGTTTCTTTTTTTGGCCTGTCTCTAGTAATTTATAATATCTAGATAAATTATCTTTTAAAACGATATAAAATCTTATAATAAATTTCATTTCTATTTTGATAGTTGCTAACATAAATCAGAATATCTAGTAAACTAATAATAATCATTATTGTTAGGGGAGATACTAAACTTAAATGATTTCTTTATATATTTGAGTATATAAAAAAATTTTCATGTGTGTATTATGTGAAAAATCTTGAAAATAATTTACTAAGTTGTTAACATATGAGATATGTAAAATTGTTTAAACTAGCAGAAATAGTAACATCCAAACCAATCTCAATTGGTAAATCAATATGAATATACCCTAAAAGGACAAATTTTGTTGAAGTCTACTGTCTACGAAACATTTTTTTGCTTAGGTGGAATCATCCATCTATGAAATAATCCAACTTGAATTTAAAGAACATAATTGAATCCCTCAAGGTACATCCAAAATTGTGGTTGTCGTTGAGTTGGGTAAAAGTTAACTCATTGTTAGTAATTATCAAAAAAAAATAATACTAAAATAAATATAATCTTAAAATTTATATATCAAATACATTTATATAATGAGCAAAAGTAATTTGGACAATCCACAAGTTAGGTACTTCTATCAAATGTATAAAATAATTAAAATAATAAGAAAATTACAATACAATCCCCCTTCAAGTTAGTATATATAAGTTAACAACACCAAACTTGGAGAAAAAATGGTAAACCGAGGCTTCTTCAAGGCATTGCTGAAAATATTCGTTGGCTATTTAATTATTTGAATATATATTATAATATGTCTCCTCGTGAATTTTTTTTCTTAGAAAGAAATAAATAATTTTTATTTATTTTGTTCACTTAAAAAATACTATATTAGAAGTTATATGTCTCATTACTTAACTGTCATACTAAATGTTTGTGAGAAAAGAAATTGTATATCTGATCTTCTCGAGCATATGACAGTATGACACATCCATAGTGTCTCACACATAATTGATATTTTTAATTTAAATCTTGTTTTTATATTAGATCTCAAAAAAATTATACGTCTCTTATTTTTGTAGGAGATAAGATTATCTTTAAGAAAAGTATAAAATCATATCATAGTTTTTCTTTCAGTGTTTGTTGACATCTAGCTACAATTTGAATACTTAACTAACTAGAAGTATCCATGATTTTTGAAAAAGATCTCAAGGCTCGAAGCTATTTTCACATATATTAGTATGTGAAGAGCTACATCAAAGTAAACTTATAGAGAAGAATATAGGAAATGTCTAACAATCATAATTGTGTGTTTTATATCTGATTTGATCATAATCAGATAATTAATGTTCGATATAATTTTCTTGTAAATAGTAGAGTCAATTGAAGGGATCGCATCGTAAATGGTATCAATACATAAATCAATAGGTATAATTACTAAACCACAGCCTTAATTAATTAATTTATGCAAGAGTATTAATTATATATATCATCTATGATAAGATAATATTCATATGAAATTATGCTTGAAAATATTCTTTAAATTAAGTAATTCGTTATTTTTCATTTGTCATAATCAAAATATTTACCTCAATATCAATAATAGTATCTTGGTCCACAAAATTTATTCACCTGAAATTATGCATAATATATTCCAAGTAGAAAATTAAGTAAATGCCTAAGTAGATCATAATAGCTGAAATATTTTAAGAAAAAAAACCATAATAGCTAAGATATTTTGTGTTTTTGTTGAAGTATCTTGTGTTTGTTGATTTATATCATTTTCCTTTTATGGTGACACTGACTCATAATTTTTTGGCATATTGGAATCCCTTCCAACTACACACACACACACACACGTGTAGCATTTCTAGTGAGTGTCAGTTCCATTCACCATAATATTTTGCTTGCATTCATTTTTTCTAAGATTTATGTTCCTCTACAATCAAGTGACCATCAAATTTATATAAATTTGCATGTGCTGATTTGTCTTGTGGTCTCACAAAGCATCATTTTCTTAAATTTAGCAGCTAATTTCTTGATTCAGTTAATTATATTGTATTTTTATTTATGATTCCTTCACTCATGTAGATGCTTCTCTCCCCCCCCCCCCCCTCTTGACCTCTTGATCAGGTGAAGTTTTCCCTTGAAGCAGCAAAATTGGCTAGGAACAATGCTTCTTGTGGAAATTGCCACGCCTCAGCTCGTATGTTGAAAATACTGTGCTTGATATTTTTTTTGGATCCATGAATTTTATATCCTTGATGAACAACATAGCTGTTATCTTTCCCGTCAGTGTCTTCCAGACAAGCACGATCTTTGGCAGAAGATGCCTTTTCTCATCCATCGGCAATGTCTGTCAGCTATTACTCATCCGAGCATTGTTTCGCTGTCTATTCGGTATGCATCACCCCCCATGTACACGTGCATCTGTGGGCATGAATATCAACAAACAAATCGATCAGTTAGGAGAGAGAAAACTGTATGGCTGATACATGTTTTGTATGCACGGAAATAAAGTCCATGATCCCCATGCCGCTCGCTTTGTGCTCGGCATGGTGCTTTTTGATAAGGCACCCCAATTCTCGGCATAATTATTTTTACTTGGCCAGGCTTGGCTTAGAAACAACCCTGGGGGGGATGCTGGCCTGATAGAATTGACCTTTGTATCCCCCATGTGAATCATGGCTCTTCGTTCCATTCCCCTTCACAACATCCTGTATAAATAAAAAATGATATAATAATATCACATTCAAATCCAATTTATTAAGATAAAAGGCAAAATTATATTTTCCCACCCTGCAACTACATATTTGGTGGCGCTAGTGTTGAAGAAATCAAAAAGGCAAAAGATATGATATTTTGAAAATTTGTTTTTGAAGAAATAACATGCTTCATAGAACACAAGGTATAGAAAGGAATGATGTTTTCATCCAGTGGGTTTACTTTGTTTTGTATATGCATCCAACGTGGTAGCTGCAAACTATTTTACTAGTAGTTGATGTGGTAAATTCTAGCTAGCAACTTTATAATAATAACTTGGTAACAATTTTGCTATTATTTTACCTGGTCATTATTTTGACTTATAATTTCATACTTTTTTCCTTATATTATTTTCAACATCGTTGATATTCATGTTTTTTTCAAGCAGATTTTCAATGTGATTCTATGCCTTGATATGCACTAATACAATTTGCTCTTGAGCAGTTTTTTTTTTCTTGGTAAATTGATAATAGGCTTTCATATATATAGGTTTTCCATAAAACATTAGATTATGCACTAAAGAATTTGTTGATTGATAGTTGCGACACAAGGAAATTGTGCGGCACACCAGTTGACACAACTCCTTTGATAATTGTATAAATCAAGTGCTCTTGAGTTGACACAAGATGTTCTTGGTTTTGTGCTTTGCTTAAATTATTGACCAAAGCATTGTTGATTTCCTTTTGTTGCACTAAAAAATTGTTCTTGCGTAAATATAAAAACATACCCAATAGTTGAGCGTTGGATTTCCTAATCTCTTGCATAGTCAGCATGAAAATAACTAACTAGCCTAAAAGCCTTGCTTTTCTTATACGTGACATCATGGTTGGGCATGCTTTTCACATATATCTTAAAATTTATTGAATTGCTGCCAAATGAGATTCCTTAGGATCTTGCATGTAACAACTTATCATACAAACAACATAAGAAATATAAAGTCATGTTAAATTAGAACGAGTGAAACCTACAAATTACTCTAATGGAACCTCAATGAATAAGATATGAAAATGAAACTCATATGTAATAGCCAAGTCTAATTAGGATTGCTCATATGTTTGATGCTCATCATCTGTAATGTAATTAAAAATAGTAATTATAAATAAGTTGTAAACTATAATATCCTCTTTAACTTATTCATGGAAATTTATGTTGGCTGATATGCTTTAGAAACACAAGTTCTAGGAATAATATATCAAATTTTCTTTCTAAAAAAAAGTAATTCACCTCTATGTGCTTATACTTGTTAAATAATAAATTGGAGGTTGTTTGTCTTGCTACTTAACTATCATAATAGAAAAAAGTGGTAGAAGAAAGTGAATGTCAGATCTCTTCAAGAAGTTATTTGATTCAAAATATCTTACAAGTGACTATTATCATGATCATGGTATTTGCCTCTACTCTGCATTTCAAAATAGGCATATGTTTCTTATATTTTTAGGAGTTAAGATTACCTCCAAAAAAATATTATAGTTTATAGTAAATATCTCTATATGAGTTAGTGTTTAACTTGAATTTGAATACTTAGCTGATTGTAAATATTGGTGATCGGCAAAAGAAATTTTGAGCCAAGTAGATTTATTTACACACGTTTCTTAGTTCATGATGAGTTGTGTTTGTTGGAATATATTATGAATAATCTAAGAAATAATTAACTATACAAATGATATAAAATATATTTAGTCTGGTGACTATTAAATATATAATTTTTTATTTAATTTTATTGTAAATAATATAGTCAACTAAAAAGTTTTATCAGATAAAAAATTAGTATTTAAGTCAATCAAAGTATCTTCTGAAACATGACCTAAAATTTTAATTTTTGTAAGAATGCCAATCACGTATCTCCATGCCATAAAATAATTCATCTTCTGGAATATGTAATCTCAATCTCAAAAAGTTTATCTGAAATTTTTAAGATTAATTGATTGTAATTATGACTGAAAATATTTATTGAGCTAAATAATTTTCAACTCATTGTCTTATGATAAAAATATTTTATAAGCAAGGTCAACTTGTCATTAGAGTTTCTATAGAAAAATAAAATAAAAAATCTATAATACGTTTTTGTAGGTCAAAAGAGATGATTATATGTGAAAATCTTACAACCTAAATTCTCATCGATTGATTCAAGTTATATTGTGTTCTCTATAATCTTTAAACAAAATTTGATTGTGATACTTGAAACCTTGATGATTGTGTGCTATATATGTACTCCAACATTGTTATCTTCCTGAAAAAAAAAAATTTTCTCATGTATAATTGATATATTTTTTTGTTATGAGATATTATTGATAATATAAGAATTTATTTGGATGTCATCTTAGTTATTAAAGAGAATATCCTGATAATTTACATCAAATGTCTTCTGTGAATCTCTTAGCAATTGGTCTTGCTTTAAGATTATTTATCTTTTCATGGTATTAATAATGAACACTCATATTCAATTAAAACATATCTTTTTGAATGACGAAATACTTTTTTCTAAGTCTTTTTAGAGTTGATTGTATTTATTTCTTTCAACATGACTTTATGTTGTCCTAAATAAGATAATATTTTAGGAGAAGAATTAATTATCCTAATATCATTTAAAAGAAGTGATAAAAATAGTAAAATCGGGGAGAACGAATAAGTACGAAAATACCTGTGACATAAAATATTTAGTATATCTTATCTATTTCTTTAAAACATTAATTGAAAGATGAATATAAGAAAGTTGATTGTCAGATTATCTGATTTTTTGGACTACCTTGTCCTCTAAATATGTTGTGTTGTCTGGCAATCAAAGTATCATGTTTTTATAGTTGTTAGTAGTCTTTATTACGATGTATTTATGCTAGAAATAGGTTTAAAAATAAATATTTTATGAAATTATGATTTTGATTGATTTGTAGTAATATCAATTATATATCAGATACAAAAGGTATAGTCGTTGGAAAGTGGAATATAAGTACATAAAAAAAATTAAGTAATATTTTTAATGTCATGATATTATTTATATTTGCACATATATATCAAGTAATCATGACTCCTCATATCGCCTTTATTAATCATGACTCTATAAATAAGTCGCGGCATTCATTATCTGTCACTATTCTACCATTATATTATAATATTTTTCTTGACTATGATATTATTTCAAATTCTTATCGCATTCGCTCAAAACATATTTTCAGCCATCCCATTATTTTTACATCGTGGCAGTTAATACATGGATGATATGTGAAGTCGTGGTATATTTTCAATGCCGCCACATAAATATTGCAGAACTAAAATTGCATTTCACAAGGTGAGTCCATGTCATGCCATTGTTTTTACATCTGACATCATACTTAAGTGACCAAATTCTTAAGTAGCAACATTTTCTTAGTGTCCTAACATCATCTTCACATTATAGAATGTTATATTTTTTTACGGTATTCAGTGTCATGATTCAAAGGTGATTCAAAGAATTTATTTGTTTTTGAATTCAATTCAGCATCATGACATTTATTTCATTATAATGTTGTGGTTGACAATGAGATCAAAGGATATAAAAGTTGAAATTAACGCATCTCAAAAGAAAGGAATCGAGATAGAGAATAGAGACTTGAGGGGAGAATGAAAAAGAAATAACAAAGGCATGAACACTGCCCTTGATTATGAAGCAGTCTCAAGCTGAATGCAAAACAAAGTGAATTATAAATTAGATATGAAACTTAGATCTTAATGTCGACTGTCCTTGAAGATACCTTATTTGGCAAGATGATTCTTAATTTTTTTTGTTTGAATCCCTCTCTAATGTTATGCTAGTTAAGAAATTAGTATTGATTTATATATTTATGTATGATGAATGTAATTTTTTAATGAATAATTGATGTTTAATTTGTATTAAATATTGATGAATTTGGGCGTTTATTAGAATGCTAATTTAGGATTTTACCATTCGATTGATCCATGTGTGTTGGTTGTGGTGGATGTGAGTATGATACTAAAGAAACCAAAAGGATAAACATAATAATCATCATATTTTTGCTTTTCTTCTAAAGGGACTGACTTGAAAATGATGTGTGAATTTTTCAGAATGCCTAGCCAAGGGTTTCACCAATCATTGGGTGTCTTGTATTAGCTGTGATAAATAATAACAAATAAGTCATGAGACACTGTCAAATGGATGTGTATTGATAGGAAGTAATAGTCTTGCATTAATCTTTTCTTGTGTGGCTTCCAAGGATGGAAGTATTAGGGTGGCATATATTTAATTGATGTTGGTAACATCATACCTAAATTATCTAGATTCGCACGACAGAATTATTTATATGATCTTTATTATTTATATGATCTAGATATATGTTCAATTGATTATTTATATGATTCTTATACTTATGTAATTTCTCAAGATATCTTTATATTTATATGATTTTTATATTTCTTTTGTTTCTTTAAGAAAAGTAATAGAAAGATCAATATAAGAAAAATTGATTATAAGAACATGTGATTTCTCGAGAGATTCCCCTCCGCTCAGAAAAGTCTGCATTTTTCCGTCCTATTCTTCTAGTATAAGCTTTAAGTCCTCTTGAATCTTGATGATTGAATCTCTCTGTCTTAGGTTTATCTGGGGTTAATTCAGAGTGGACTTGTGGACTATTAGATTGTTTAGACTCGAGAGAGAAATTTTCTTTTAGGAAATCTCCTTCTCTCTGAAAAGGCTGCTTCTGCCCAGGATGGTGGATTGTGCCACCAGGCCAGGCGTGAGGCATGGCTCGTACCAGACCACGCATGGTTCTGGAACATACTGTGCAGCACCATCACGGCTAGCCATGCCATGCTGCATGCCTTGCCCGGCCTGATTGGCACCTCTAGAGTGTCATAATACTTGTTTTGTTTTAGGGTAGTTTCAGTTCTTTATCATTGTGTATAGATAAATGTGTCTATGCCCGGTCTGTCCGGCCTGATTGACACCCTACGAACCTCTAGATGTCAATTCCATATAGGCAAATGTATATCGTTTGCTATGATTTGTTGGCAACAATGGGATCAACGGAATAATCTCGCTTGGAAACAACAACGTACAAGTGCACATCAGATAATTAATATGGCAGGGCGGCTTCTTTATCAATGACAACCTGTATCTATCTTGATATAACGGGGGCACAGGGAGCGTAGTGAGAGATTCGGGGGGTGCTGTAGTTGTGGCTTGCACATCTTATCTTGTGCGAGCACGACTATAGACATAACATAGGTGCACTAGAAAAGGTTGTTTTCTAGATTTTTTTATCGTACTTTAGATATAACAAAATGAAAGCTGAATTATACGATATTTACTAGATCAAATTATACGTATATTATTAGCATAGTTAAATATTTTTTAGATTATTATAGATAAAAAAACTCATTATTTTATTTTATATTAGTCATTTAATAACCCTGGATCTTCTTTTCTCTTCTTTTCTCTCTCTCTCTCTCTCTCTCTCTTTCTCTCTCTTTCTCTCACATACACACTCTCTCTCTCTCTCTCCCTCTCTCTCCCTCTCTCTCCCTCTCTCTCCCTCTCTCCCCCTCTCTCCCCCTCTCTCCCCCTCTCTCCCCCTCTCTCCCCCTCTCTCCCCCTCTCTCCCCCTCTCTCCCCCTCTCTCCCCCTCTCTCCCCCTCTCTCCCCCTCTCTCCCCCTCTCTCCCCCTCTCTCTTTCTCCTTTTTTTCTCTTTTTTTTTTGAGCGGTGCTCTTTAAATTATTCACAATGTGTTTCTTGCTGCTTTCATAGCCATTTTTCCTGCCAGTTTCCTTGCATCTGATGCTGGCAGTGTTGCGAGAATGTAGAAGGTACAGGAAAGAGAAGGCAAGGTATTCACTGTGGAAGAAGGCTGAACCAAAGCGTTAGAACTTAAAAGGCAATCTATTTCATTTATATTCCCAATGTTGAACATGCCTAATCTTGTTTTGCATTAGATAATGATGAAATCTATGTTAAAATACCCACATCTGAGGCTGGGGATGGGAAAACGAGCCTCCTGGGGGGGCCCATGTGGATTGCTTTGGGCATGATTGATCCTAGGCCCAAAATCAACCCATATTACTATATCTTGATCCATATATGGGCCTTGGTGCCATGGGGTCGCAGCAGCCAAGGCCCTCGTGCTAATTAATGAGAGGTGATCTAGTAACTGCCCTATATGATATCCTGGGGATCGAACTTGTGCCCATGGGTTGGATAAGAAAATGTACCTCTTGGGGCCCATAAGGATTAATGTGGGCCCAGTTGGGCCCATGAGGATTAATTTGGGCCCAAATCCAACGCATTATATTCCATCACCCATATAGGAGTCTCGATGCCTTGGGGTCGGAGCAGCCTCTTGCCAACTACATGATATATGATTCAATAAGTACCCTTAGCAAACTTATATGATATCCCTGTGGATCGGACCCATGCCCACAAGTCTAGGGCCCACATACAACTCATACTATCCCTTGGCTCAGGTAAGCGCCTCAGTGCATTGGGTCAGAGCAGCTAAGGCCGTTGTGCCAATTGCATGATAGGTGATCTAACATGTGTCCTGGGAAAATCCATAAGATATCCCTGAGAATCAAACTCTTGCACACAAGTTAGAAGGGAAAATGTGGTTCTAGGGGCCTGGGTGAATTGCTTTTGGCTTAATTGGGCTTAAGTTCCAAATCTAACCCATATTATTCTTTGGCCCATGTAGGTGCCTTGGTCCCTTGGGGTGAGAACAGCTAAGGCCCTCGTGCTCACAAGATAAGAACATCTATATTAATAATGTCTTTGTGTGTGCTCATGTGTGTGTTTTTGTGTGTGTTTCAGTGTGTGTTGTGTGTAATATATGTGTAATATTTTTTAATTGACATCTTTCTAGAAAATAATTCAATATTACTTTGAATGGTATTTTTAATATTTAATTTTTTTATATAACTAACACTTTTTTTGCAAATTTAAAATATTTTCTAACTACTTTTGGTCTTTTTATTTGCTTTTTTTAAATAAAATATTAAGATTTTCTTACATTTGATAAAATAATTATATAATTTCAGTCATTAATTGCTCATTTTTTATGTGCTCGCATATATGAGTAATTGCCAAATACTATTCATGGTTTTTTATAAATTTTCATTAAAAATTAAATTTGTTGGTATGTCG
This sequence comes from Sapria himalayana, assembly GCA_029783825.1. NCBI lineage: Eukaryota > Viridiplantae > Streptophyta > Magnoliopsida > Malpighiales > Rafflesiaceae > Sapria > Sapria himalayana. Next base: position 3,749,819 of record JAREIK010000801.1, read on the forward strand.
GAATTTTATAAAGATTGTTGTACGGATGATTATTATTTTAGGATTTTTTTTTAAGTTGTACTTTTAATTTGTTACAAATATAAATAATTTTAGTTTTTTTTATATAATTATCTCTTTTATAATTAGGTAAAAACATAAATATATCTCATATTTAACAATCCTATTGCCAGCAAGTGACTACGGCCATATGATTGAAGTATTTTATAGTATTATCCAATTTAATTATTTTATTCTTTTAACGCCTTTATAATGAATCTAAGTTAAGTAAAGCATTTAAATAATAAAATGGACCATATTTGTTGAATTAATACCAATTGTATCACACTAAAGCTTTACCAACCATATGAATTAGAGCAACAAAAATTAAAAAGCATCGAGGCATTCTGTATGCGGTATCTGCTAATCAAAAATAAGACAGAATAATAAAAAGTATAACCTAACTAGTCAAATTGTTGCATCTTCAATCACACTCAACAAAATACCCACTCAAAATATATTTAAATATTAAATATATTTTTACTGCTCTCGATCTTCTCATTTAAAATAACTTCCAACAATTCTAATTGGCATGACTACTCCTGCAATGTGCATTATATTGAAGATCTACATTTCTCTGTCATAACTACTACACTCCTTGTGTCCAAGATATGTTGTCTAAAATGATATTAATAGTTTGAAGATAAAGACATAAATACTGAGAATTTGACTATGGAAATCCATGATTTTTTTTTGTATGGAATATAACATCATGGAAAGAATGTGCTCTCCATTTCTTGTGCTTGCACTCACATCTTTCTCTACATGATATTATCACATCATGTATCTATGTAATCTAGGATAAATAAAATGATATTATGAGTTATCATAACATCTTGCGTGTTGTCAAGATGTAAATACAAGAGATAGATCAATCTCACTGGATTCTCATATCATAATTAATAATTTTAAATCAATCAATAATCATGTTAGCATTGCCTCAATGTTATGAGATTCATCTATCAAGAAGTTTTTTCTAATTGCAAATTTACTTATGAACTACATTAGTCTATTACATCTAATTTTTATTGCTCGAGCATCTACATAGTAATGACTGATATTTTTACTTCATCAATTGAAGTAAAAAAAATGTATTGCACCACTATACTACCCTTGCACACTACACACTTGATTGATTTAAATAGTGGATTGGTTTCTTTACACCCACAACACACATTGCATTACTTGCATGTGTCATGTGGCAAGAGTTTCAAACAATGAGACAACTCGTGCAGTATCCAATAATTATATTATCAGGAGTTTAGCCTTTATACAATTTTAATTAATACTTGTATATCAAATTAGATGCTTTTAAATCATCACTAATACACTGAATATCATAAGAACTTTAAAGTTAAATATATTTGGTCATAATCATTACTGAGATGATTGACCAGTGTGGAAGTTTGTTGTATTTATCTACTATTGAGTTGGTAATGAAGGATTGAGCGGATGGTGAAAAAAAGTTTCTTGTATGTCTGATTAGCTTTTTCCCTACCATAGGCTCATCAAGAGAATAGCTCCATATCCCAATCAATTTATATAGGATTGATCAAAATTCTCTTTTATTATTAAATCCTTGACTTGTGACAAGTTTCTTAAATTCAACTAGGTTAGTTAGCTTAAATTCTTGAAGAATCATATCAATTCATTTCATATAACATCTAGAGTTTTTCATATTTTTTTTTTACTTAAGATGTATAAAAAGTATACATGATATCTAGTATTTAGTAGGATATGTAAAAATGGAAAAAAATTTGAAAATATTGAGAAAAAAAAAAAGGCCATTATATTACTTAACTTATTGTATGAATTCAAGTCTTGAAATGAAAAATATGTAAAATATTTTAAATTTTATAATCAAATTTTTGATACCCAATTTGATAAAACAAAGAAAATTATAATTTGATATTGTGGTGGCTACTAAAACATTGTATTCGTATATGATTTCATATGATTAGTACTTAAGTTTTAAATTTATAAAATTGAAACAAGTATTTTGTCATAACACAAACATATATTTGCAACATAAGTTATTTATTTCAATAATATAGGTAATATCTAGTATTTATTAAAATAAATAAAAATGCAAAAAAAAAAAATTGAAAAAATTGAACAAGCAATAGGCCTTTGCATTGCTTAATGACTAACGTATTGTATGATTGTGAGTATTAGGATGAAAGATATATAAAATTTAAATTTTTATGGTAGAATTTAGGAACATGGCATCCAAACTAGATGCGACATATAAAAATAATTAGTCAAATGGAAATGATAATTCTAATAGTATTTGAAAATGATCTTTTCTTCATAAAATTAACTAAGAGAAAGTGATCTGATGGTCTTTTTGTTGAAATCTTTTCAAATATTTAAATGCATATTTTATGGTGAATTATAGAATTTTGATATTATAAGATAGTAAATTTCAATTAATTCATAGTTTATGAACATAATTTTTTCATTATTATGTTTTAGAAGACAATTTTCTCAAAGATTTGGAGAAATTAAATCTCCACACAAATCATGAAATATTAATATTAATATTAATCATGTATTTCTTCATACAATTCAATATTAATATTAATAAATTTTTTTTAGTTTAAAATATTTATTGTTCGAGAATCGAGATGATATGATAGTATTAAAATACAAATAAAATTTATGATAAATATAATTATGCATAATACAATAATTACAAAATTATCAATGAGTAACTATTAGGTGAGAGATGTATTAGGATAGCCAACCACTTGATTTGGGCATTGCCATGACCTCGACATGTCTACTATGGCCCATCATCCATGACAATGATCCTTTGATCCCTGCGCGTGCATGTGGCCCATGGGTCACAATGCCTCAACTTGGGCCATGTGACCCATATCAAATTATTCTAGCCCAACATGATGACCGATGACTATAGGTATCAAGTAGGTCCTGCAGGGCCGGCACGACCTTAATTTTGGGGACCCAGTTGAGTCACATTGCTATGCTAGACACGGCCTAATTTTTAGGGGGCCTAGTTGGGCCATCATGCTATGCCAGACAAGACTCAATTAGGGTATTTGGGCTAAGTCATACCGTTGAGGTATCATTGAAGGATGGCCTGGCATGGCACAATGGTCGATGGTTGGCCTTCCTCAGCTAAGCATGCCAGGTTAGGCTGGCAATGGCACGAAACTACCACTAGCTAGTAGCCATTTTAATCCCTTGTGCCCACTAGGCTAGCCCTAGCTTGGAAAAGCCCATACACCCTATGCACGTGCAGTGCCCATTGGCCAGTGGCTGCGAAACTAACTTTTATTTTTATGTTCAAAATTAAAATTTTAATTTTTTTCTTAATATTAAAATTAAATTACATTGCAATTTAAATTAAATAATTAAAATATAAAATTCAATAAAAGAAATATATGTATTTTGATTCCACATTTCAATAAATAATAATAAATTAAAAACTAAGCACCAATTAACAATTTCAGGAATTATCAAATTAAAAAATATACTTGTTCTACTACCAACATTTACATTGAAAAATATATGAACGTAGTAGTTCAAGACATTTTAAATATGAAAACGTTTCTATTGGAATTGATCATGTGATGTAAGTTATGAATGCATCATACGGCCCCCACCTTTCTTCCTGAACAAGTAAAAGAATTATAGGAATGATATTGCCTGGCATGTTATTTTGTCACGCTATATATTATTGTTTATTTCACATGGCTTACAGCAACATAAAACTTATTTTAAGAAATTAATTTACTTTGGAACAAATAGCAAACTTGAAAACCATGATAAAGTGCTAGAAATTATTATTGAATAAATATGAGACCTTGTTTTGCTTGTTTCAATTTCATCAAGAAGTTCAAATACTAGAAATTAAGATTTTTATATTGTGAATAATAAACAAAAACTTAAAAATATTTATAAAACGTGTGTGTGGGTGAACACCTTCAAAAGATGAACACCTTCAAATGAAACTCGTTCAAAATATGAACACACGAACACACCAATAACACTTAGATTTCGGAATATCACAACAAAGGGTAAAAAGTCAACAGAATGCGCTTTGAAAAAAAAAAAGGACAAAAACAAGTTGATAGTTGGTGAGAAGACGAAACGTAGAAATAAAACAGCATCGGACATTAACTAGCGTCCACGCTCATCGGCTCCGCCGAAATAGCTGGCTCTTCCGTCTGCAAATAAATACAAACAAGTAAAAGAAGTAAATAATCGTCATCAGAAGGAAAAGCAGAAATCAGGGTGGAACAACTAACATTACTAGTTTCCATGGAAGAATTAGCCCTAGACATCATCTTCGCAAACATGTTGCCATAAAACTTAGCATCCTTTCTGTCAAATTCCTTCTTCTTCGCCTTCAGGTTTTGGTATTCTATCTTCACCTCCCTGACACCCAGCACGAGGCGCGTTAAGCACGTCAAAAAAATGGAGAATGGGAAATGCCATCTTGCCTGTTATGCGGGTCTATCTCCAGAGCTTTTTTTATGTCGATTTCTGCGGACTCAATATCTGCTTGCTGGATATAAGCCTGAGCTCTTCTGTAAAGTGCCTTAACGTTTTGGCTCTCTATGTCTAGCACCTGCAAGTGCAAACCCATAATTTGGTGATCTAACGTGCCAATGATGAACGATTCTAAACGGAAATACAATCAGTGAACTCACTTTCGTGCACAACTTTTCCGCCTGTTTGTATTCCTTAAGTTTAAGCTGGCACGCTGCGCTGTTGAGGTTACAAGCCACCTTCAATTGCTTAGACTGCTTCTTCTCATCCTCGGCAAAGGAAGAATCATACTCTATCAGCTTCACTGCCTTCTCATAACGCTTGCAGGCTCTCTTGTATTTTGCAGCCTTGAACAACAAGTTGCCTTGTTCCTTCTTTTTACCAGCAATTTCAATTTTTTCATTAGTTTTCATATCCCACGACTCCTTCTCTTTCTCAAATGACACGAGCTCTACTTCATAGATCACAGTCTCGTTGGGAGGCACGATGGCTAGCTCCTGCTTTGATCCAGACGAACCAAACGCATATTCTGGAGAAATTGTGAGGATTGCCTTCTCTCCTTTTTTCATTGCCATCACTCCTCTATCAAGCCCATCGATAACTTGCTCTGAGTGAGACAAATTATCAGTTTATATTTTGGAAGGCAATAATAAAATACATCACGAGATAAAACAAAATCAGCCCACGCACGTTATACCTTCATCAGTCTGAAACTCAAATAAATCTTCATCATGCCCCTTCTTCAAAAACACAGTCCCATTTTGTAATTTCCCAATAAATCTCACTGCAACAGAGATTCACAATTGAAGCCAAAGAACATCACATTATGCGGCTAAACTTATATACGAACCTTTGACAATAGCTCCATCATTGGGTCGCTCGTATCCTTCACCCTCCGATAGAATTTTCTTGATGACTTTTTTATCGTCGGTAATCTCTGATACAATCTTCCAGGAAAGCAGATGGAGAGAAATATGAAGGGTGGCATTTGGAGGAACATCAACCCCATCCTCAGATGCAAGCCTTCCTTTCTCACCAAACCCATCTAAAAGATTAAACAGAAAAGTCGCAGAGCAATGATACGCCATCATTGAATTGGAACCAAATTCAAACCTCGCATCCAGCTAGGTCGATGGAATAACTTACATAGAGGTTTCACCGTTAGGATGACCTTCTCGCCCTTTTTCATGGTCTTCACGGCCTTCGGTATTGCTGGACAGAGATGCCCCTCTTTGACAGTGAACTCAGCTCCTTCAGCCCTAGCAACCAGTGCCCCATCTTCTAGTGTAACTTCATAATTAACTGCATGCATAGTATGTTGAATGAATAACTCGAGTCTCGAGCCCTCCCTGATAAAGGCCCCACTGATTGAAAATGCACGTGCACGTACCTAGGACTTCATCCAGATCCTTGGGATTTTCCCATTTCTCTCCCTCCACTAGAATCTTCTTAAATATTCCACCATCCTTGCATATATCCTTAATGCTTGACCAGGATAGCAGCTCCACGTCAAACACAAGTGTTGCATTGGGAGGAATGGTAGGAGGAGATCCAGATACACCATAAGCGAGCTCTGCAGGAATCGTGAAAATTGCATTTTCTCCCTTCTTCATGGTTTTTATGCCTTTGTCCCAACCCTTTATCACTTGACCTGCATGTCAGGTCAAAAAAAACATAAAATACGCACCACTAATATACTTAGTTGGCTAACCTCGGAAGGCAGACCACACCTTGCCCAAGGGAGAAACGGAAAGTTGTTCCTTTATCACGACTTGAATCAAACTGCGTTCCGTCCGTCAAAGTCCCAGTGTAGTGGACTGAACCAAGCACAGTATTCAGTTACATGGTTTTCATCAATTGAATGATTCAATAATCAATTTCTACAAAGACATTGCTTACCTTCAACTTCATCGCCGTCATTGGGAGTTTCCCACCCTTGACCTTCTTTCACAAGCTTTTTCTTCAACCCTAGCTTTCCGATCTCCTTCTCTTCTCCCACCTTGAAATCAGATACCTCATCTGGAGGACCCATGTCACCGCCATTCATGTTGTCACCCCCATCATAATTCATGTTGTCGTCGCCGTCTGGGAGATCAAAATCGTTTTCCATGTTGCCTCAGATGTCCGATCTTAATCAAATCTCCCTTTGCAATGCCTCCCACAGTCAAATACAACCAAATCAACTCACTGCGTCGCCGTAGGGCACGAAACCGCACGAATAGGGAATTTTATATAGTGCCTGAGGGGTCAGGTTCAAGGGACATGGAGGTTCTAGAGAGTTCCAACAAGACCTTGTTTGCAGCGCTAATTAGGATGCCCACGGGGGTCCTTTTATGGGAATTTTGTTTTGCAAAAATAGATAAATTTGCTAATGAAAATTAAATTAATACGGTGAAAAATAAACAATTAGTATTTACCATTTAGAAATATTAATTTACATAATTAATATAAATAATCTGTATCTTTAAAAACAAAATTTGCTAGTTTACGTGGTTTTCAAAAAAAATATTTTTATATAAATGTATTATAATTTTTCGTAACTTTAATTTGCAAGTTATTTAAATTTCCCACTCTACTCTCTCTCTCTCTCTCCCCCTCCTTTCTGTGATTGTATGATAATGATATATACAAAATTATATTTATATTTATATATACTATAATATATACATAATGATTTACATATATATATATATATAATGTGTATATATGCAATTGTTAGGGTAAACAAGAGTCTAAACACTAAAATCATTTTCATAATTTTTTCCATTCTTATAATTTCACAATTCTGATTACTTAAATTTTAATGATTATAATTTTTTTTGCATTTTAAAATTTTGAAAAGCTTATTGATCATGATGAAATTAATTTTTGGAAACTAATACATATATATACACAAATTTTATTTCTACCCAAAACTATATTTTTCTATCCCAAAAAATATACATTATTTGTTTTAACAAAAACAAAAATAAATTTTTAGTTCCACAAAATTAATTTTTCTGAATTTTCATAATTAAAAGTTTAAATATTCTAATAGTTTTATTCTCGTATTTTACCAGAAAAATAAATTTTCTATTATTCCAAAGATCTAATCTTTTAATATTGTCGTATTTTTTTTTAAACAATGAATATATTTTAAATTCTAAGTATCATTTTAAAAATTTTAATCTTAAATAATTAAACTTCCACAAACTGAATTCTACCAAAATTTTTGTATGAAATATACTCAAACAAATGAATTTATAAGATTATACAATTAATCTAATTCTAATCTAATTACAATCTCTAAATTTAATTAAATATAAATAATAAATTATAATTAAAAAATACCTAAAAATCACGAAAATATTATAGTAGATTTCACAGGGTATATAGCATGATTAATAGCATAAGATTTCTCATAAAAAAAATGATATTAACTATGATAAATCATTTTCTTATATGATGAAATAATCACTTTTTATTTTTTAATAAGTCTGATAATTTTTGAAATATTGAATATATATCTCATGCATATCATCATAAATTATTTATATGGGTCTATAGATAATAATATGTGTGTGTGTGTGTGTGTGATTAAAATTACCTAAATCAAATAATACAAAACCTCATAGCATATACTCAATCAAATTAACATTATCTCTATATGGATTGAAGAAATTCAGATACCTGTGATATAATCATGTAAATGAATATTTATTGAAAGAAGAGTATGCAGACAATGCTACTCAATCAAATTAAAGTTATAATTATTGTTGTGTATGTTGATATAATTTTTAATGAGTTCACATAAATAATAAAATATCTAAAAAATAAACTTCATATGAAAGATATTGGAAAAATAAAATTTTGAACAAGAGTTTTAATTTACTAATTGACGAATACTAAGAAAATCTTGAAATATTTTTATGGATAAAATACCCCCTTTAAGTTCGCCAATAGTTATATGTTTACTTGATGTAAAATATGAGACATTTCATCCTTGTAAAAATGATAAAAAATTACTTAGTACTGAAGTGTTAAAACTCATCCATATATTACTTTTTTGTATATTTATTAGCTAGGTATATTTCTACTCCAACCCAAAGATATTGAGATGCTATCACACACACATTTTACTACCACGGAGGTAGAGGTGTCAAACGGGCCGGCCCGGCACGGCTCGGCCCATTTTTAACCAACACGATCGTGCTACCGTGCCGTGCCGGGCACGGCACGGTTTAATATAGGCGGGCCTGGCCTGGCCATACAGGCCAGGGCATAGGCTGACCCGAGCGGCCCGAGTCCTGAGACTGAGAGTGAGAGAGAGGCAGGGCCGGGCAGGCAGGAGGCCGCACGGACAGGCAGAAATCAGAATATTGTTTTTTTTTTAATTTATATATTGTAAATTTTATTGATTAAGGTTAAGTGTAGAGTATTAATTATTAAATATAATTTTTTTAAAAATTGTTAAAAATTAAAATTAAAAAAAAAACAAATTTTTAGAAAATTATTTTTTTTATCAAATTCAAATTAGTTTAGCTTTTTTTATATTTATAATTTATTAATTATATATTGAAGTTATTAATTTTTAAAATAAAATTTAAATCGTAAAAAAAATAAATCAATATATTATGTTAGTAAAAATTTAAATTAAAAAAAAATTAAACTACACAAATGAAAAATTACCATTCATGCATTTGAAATCGATGGTCCGAACAAAACAAGTATAAGTTTCAACACAACGTACGGTACAAACAAAGCGTATAAATACAATGAATAAAAAAACATCAAAAAAAACAGCATATCAGCATAAATCGTCAAGCGGCATATCATGAGAATCATCAGCCGCAACATCAAGATCAATATCATATTGATCATCATCATCGGCAATCAGCTCCTCCGCCATCGTAGTGGATGTGGATGCGACTCCAGTGTCTGTCCCAGTCCCAGCTTCAGCACGATCATGGATGCTTAACCTCGATTCCTCCCAATCATTCAAACATGCCAAGGCCTCAACCATATCTGGACGTAATCTCGATCTCCTATCTAAAATCACGTTCACTACAACAGAAAAAGCAGACTCCGATGCTACGCTCGACACCGGAGGAGTCAGTAGATCCCGTGTCATCCTAGATAGCACGGGATAGGTGGACTCATATGATTTCCACCACTGTAATAAATCAAGATTCTTATTATCAGAATGTGATAAGATTGAGCAGTAATCGGTATCTAAGTACCGAGACAGCTCACTCCTATGTGATGGTCCACCCCTACGTTTCCCCCTCGCTAGGTTAATGGAATAATCGTCATCTCCGAACAAGGTATCAATGTCCGTAATCACAGTCTCACCACCACCACCATACCTAGTATCGTAGTATGTGAACAGGTCTGTCAACTTCTTGTAAATGAACCCTTCAGGTGGCTCTTCCAGGTTCATGCACGAGGAAATGAAAGTCAGGGTGTTTTCAACCCCTTCCACCTTAGCCCTAGGGTCCATGCATGCAGCGAGGCAATAAAGAGATGGAATGGTGGACCAGTACTTCAAGTACTTGGTCTCCATCTCTGCAACCATATGGCTAAGCGTTGTGTCAGCTCGATACTTCCTAAACATGCTACTAATGTTGCATATGCATCGGAGTGCAATGCAAGTGGTGGGCATATAAACCGACGAACACATGTTCGTCGTGTCATAAAATATCTTCAGGAATTTCATAAATGAAATTTCTGAAGCCCAGTCAGTGTCGTCAATAATAAGTTCGTCACTCTTACTATTGACGTAGTCGGATATCACGTGTTCGTATCCAACAGATGATTCCATCATTAGGTACGTGTAATTCCAACGATGTCTCACATCCGATTGGAATTTCTTCTTCTTAAGATTCGCAGACAAACAGAGAGTACCAAACTCTTGTTGTCTGCGAGGAGTGCGAGTATACTTGAGTGCATTGCGTATATTTTCCAACGCGGGGGAACACACCTTCATACCCGCTTGAACTATCAGGTTAATCACATGACACATGCATCTGACATGAAAGATCAATCCTAATGGTGCGTCTCTAATATTCCTAACAAACATATTGATCGCTACTCCATTATTAGAAGTATTATCGAAAGTGACACTAAAAATTTTATTTTGAATTTTATATTCCCTAAATATTTTCATCATACACTCAAAAATGGCCGGACCATCATGAGGACGAAGAATCTCAGTGAATCCTAAAATTTTTTTATTGATTGTCCAGTTAGAATCTACATAGTGACTCGTGAGACATGCATAAGAAGAATCATCGTGACATGTCCATATATCGGACGTCACGAACACCACTCCACTATATGCCATAAATTCCTTAATTATTTTTTGTTTTTCTAACATATATATCTTTAGTATGTCACTCCTAGATGTGGACCTAGGAATCTTACGATAGGAAGGTTGAATATAAGTCTGCATGATGCGCACTACCCTCGGATCTTCTGAAAATCTGATCGGAAGACTCATCAATGTGATGAGCCTAGCCATGCCATCCCTACCCAACTCGCTGGAGTATACGAAGGGAGTAAACTTTGAGACTGAACTCGATCTAGTCTCAAAAAATGTAGTTCCAAGTTGGGTTTGCCTAGGATCTAAGGGTCCATGTTTTTTGGTGCATAATTCGGCATGCCTCTTAAGGTGCCCAGTCCCACATGAACTATTGCATATTAAAAGTCTCATACAATATTTGCACTGTGCCATTTCAAGTTCCTCATCCCTAACATTTATTTGTGTTATGATTTTAAAATGAGTCCAAACTACATAAGTCCTCCTAGTTTTTTGTTTTTTAGAACTTTGGGTTGAGACGACTGGAGAAACCAAAGTTTCAGCAGCCGCAGACGTCTGTGTAACACTAACATTTTCATTTTCCAAATTTAAATACGTGTCAGGTGTATTTGTCATGTGCAAGTAAATAAAAACATAAAATAAATTACCCGGTAAAAGCAATGAGGTTAGTCATGTGCAATGTGCACCGCAGGAAGCTCTGATGTTCAAAACTCAAGTAGAGTTTCACGAAAATCCAAGCTGAAATCAAAATCCCGAGGCCCAAGAGAGAGATGCACAGTTTATGTGAGAGAGAGAAAGTTTTGAGAGGATATATGTTTTTGAAAAACATAAATGTTATAGGGAGGGGGGTAGAATTTATAGACTAAAGAAATTATTTTTTTATAAAAAAAAATATTTTTTTATTATTTTTTTGAATTTTTAATATAATTTTAAGGGGCAGAATCACGAGGACCATCGGATTCTGCCCCCTAGCCGTTGGAGGTGAATCCAACGGCTGAAAATCTTTAAAGTTTGAATTTTTTTTTGGTCGTTGGGATTGGTCGAGTTAAGCCCATCGGGGCTCGATAGTCGGGACCGCGGGTCGGGTCCAATCAGACCCGACCCGCGGTCTTTTTACCGGGGGGGGGGGTCACACCCACGGCCCACGCGGGCTCACATGAACCGGCACGGGATGAAACCGTGCCTGGCACGGCACGGCACGTTTGACACCTCTACTCGGAGAAATGACTAATATGAGTATATTTAACTCAAAAGAATGAAAAAATCAATTATTTAGTTATCCTAATGTAGAATACATTTCAGACCCACATATGATTAAATCATAAATAAGCTACATTTTAAATTATTATTGTTTGGGATGAAAGTCCACCATACTACTTGTTTGACCTTTCATACCCACATATGAATGTTTGGGACTTTGCCTATTCCTAAAATTAATAATATTTTGTTTATCATAACATTTTGTTAATCTTTGAGTAATGACTCTCCCAAAAACATCCACACTAAAAAGAATAGGTACACATCTAGAATAACCACTACTAGATTCAAGTGTCGTGATAAATTTTTGTTTTAAAAATGGGATCTAGAATTATGGGATTTATTATGAAGTGTATGAGTTATGGTATAACATGTTTATTCTTTAAACTATGCAAACAAAATATTGGGTTTCATAATAGCATCTAAAGTAGTGCTAAGTTTAATGACCATATATAGACTTGTTTTTAGGATTGAATTTCCTCATTTTCTATCTCAAATATCCATGTTATTTTTTTTAATATATTTTCTCCTTTTATTTTTTTGCCTTGTACTCTCTATGTCAATAAATAATATTGAGTAGAAGATGTGAAAAACTTCTTTTATTTCTTTGGATAGCCCTATCAAAGAATTTTGTAGCTCCTATTATATATAGTTTATTTTGAGAAACTATTTTATATAACCAAAATGTTTTCTATTTCAATATTTTGTTAGTGTAAGAAATAAAATATTGAAATGTTGGGAAGGTAATAATAGCACAATAAAGGGATCCCTACTACTTGGTCAGTAGACCGAATTAAATTTTGGAGCACAACCCGGTCCATCCAAGTGATCTGACCCACTCCATTATTGATATCGAAAAACTGTTTAATATAAATAAATTTTTTATTTCTATTTTTCATTACTACTAATTTACTGTGGAACTGTTCTTTTTCGTCTTCTCTCTCTGTGTGATTTTTTTTTCTTCACGATTGCTGCATTTGTAATATATTGTTTTGGTTTGATTTTTTATTGTGGTTTTGGATTCTAGTTGTAGATATATTATTTTTCTATTTTCTTCTTCTTCTGAATCTATAAAATTACAAATGTTGGACGGGGAATTACGAACACCTTCCATTTTTTTCATAGCTTTGTTCCTCATAGGTATAGTAATGATAGTCATGACTTTTTAAGTAGCATGAAATTTTGTTGCACTCCAAACTCAACATTGTAGTTATTTTGTTTATTCTCATTTTTATCCTTTTTTTATTCATGTAATCCTCATTAATTATTATATATATAGGTGGAATAATTTTAAAAACCATGCCCATATCTTCGAGTTAACTTCCATCCATCTTAATTTAATCTTCTTCTACATCATTACTTTTCTTTGCCTCCATCAATTATATCAAAATGTTATCTTCAATTGATAATTTGTCTATCTATTATGAATATTCATGTTGTGGTTGTTATTATAGACTCTCATATAATAGATCTTCATGACTTTGAATGTAAAGATAATAATATGACTATAAATCATTGCTTAATCAATAATAGTGCTCCTACTTTGAAATGAATTCATTTTTTATGGTATCTATATTTTTGGATCCAAAGGTTTTAACTAACTTCTACAAGTTTCGCTCATGTGAGTAGTGTTGGCTATAAAATAGGCAAAAAAATTACAAAAGAAAATATAAATGTAATATAAATACTATGCAATAATCATATTCACAAAACTAGACGCATAAATATCCCTTCACAAGGATAGTTATGTCAACTTTACTTAACTAATTAAACTATAATAAAATAATTCAGGACAAAAATGTCAAAAACTTGTTATAACTGTATAAGGGTTCTAAAATGATTATAGTTTGTACAATCTCAAAATCTCATTAGGCGACACTATTAAAATTCACAGAATTACTGACCAATTATTTGGTCGGTAATTAGCTATTTTTTGGTCGATAAACCTATTACTGACCATTTACCGACCAAATTATTCAGTCATAATTTTGCTCGTCGGTAATTTTTTTGCCGACAAAAAATAAGTTGGTCAGTAAATTATCGACCATTTATCGATAAATAATTATCGACTATATTCTGACTATTTTTCGACCAAGAGTATTAGGTCGGTAAATGATCTCCAAATGATTGGTAATTACTGATGAAATTGCAACCAAAAACTGACTAAACTTTTTTAATATCATTGGTCAGTAATTGGTCTCCAAAAGTATTACTAACCATTTGGTGACCTTTTACTGACCATTTATATTAAAGAATTTTGATCGGTTTTTTGTCTCAATTTGGTCAGTAACTTAATTTTATATATTGCTTATATATATATATATATATATTATGAAACAAAAGAAATATATAATTAAAACAAGCAAACTAATATATATACTCCATATATATAGCAAATAAATCAAGAGAAAATAAAAACATGAATTCCCAAATCCAAGTTTTAGACAAAAAAAAGTGTGTAATACACTCAATCATCCAACCTAGTGTCGTAATCATTATGGTGAGATGTATCTGGTCCGTATGATGAGATATCGGGTATTGGGGTAGAGCTATCTGCTGCTGCTAATCCTAATGCAGTTGCTGCAAGTGCTACTGCAGGTGCTGGAGTAGATACTATAGCTGGAGGATTATGTCGAACAATTTGAGGTAGATTATTAGGGTTGAACTGCATTCCTCCTTCCTGAAACTTATTTGTAAGCCATTTAAAACACAAACGCAACTCATTCTATGGTATATATGTACATATACATATATACTGATATACGTGTACAAGTATTTACATGTAGAGCATAAATATCTATTATGGAGAATGAACATCAAATAGCTAAATATTTTGTCATAAGCAAGAAAAAATTAGTAACAAACACCTTAACCATGACTTCAAAAATCATTTTTGTTTGTTCGAAATTGCATCGAACCTGCAAACACAATGCACAAGAAATTTGTAACTAGATTTTATAGGATAAAAGTTTAATACATACATACATACATACAGTGCATAAATTATAATCTATCCATTAAATTGACGTTGCTTTCTCTTCCCCAGCTCTTCTGGTCACTATCGTTCTACTGCGACAAAGCTGTCCTAGTCATGGTGCGTCATGTTTAGTAAAAAATCTCTTCTCTTCTATAAGCTTCGTATGGAAAACATTATGATACTATATCTCTACGAAAATTAAATAGTCAATCAAATCAAAATAAATAAATAAAGTTTTATTTTGATAAATATATAATACTACAGTATATATGTACATATATACTATAGTTTATATGTACATATATACAAGTGTATACATATACAATGCAGTATATATGTACATGTACACTACAATGTATATGTACATATACTAAGTATTTATATGTACATATACATATATACTGGTATATTTGCACAAGTATTTATATGTACATATATACTCAGTATATGTACATATACACTACAATGTATATGTACATACATACTAGTGTATACATATACACTAGTATGTAGTGTACATATACATCAGGACCCACAGCATCACAAATAATTCTATGGTATGTAGTGTGATTCATATTATCTTCATTTATAACTTATCAATTTTAACACATCATGCCTAATCTAGATACCAAACAAAGTTTTTCAATCAACTACAAATTATTTTTACATCCGTTGCATCTTAATACATAATAAGAAGCAGCTTATAAGACTATGAAATTTACTTGTAAAACTTCTAATTGCATCATTAAAGACTACTAGACCACATAACTGTCTTGTATGGAGTCATTGGGCTTTCTCTTAAGGCATGAACACATTTTATGGGTTAGTATCATTAAAAGGTTGAGGAGGTTTCAGAATCTACCACACCCCATTACACCAAACACTTGGGAAAAATGTTAGTAAGATGAAAATAATTCAAAACACAAATAAATAGCAAGCAAGCAATATAATTTGTAAAAGCAACTCCTATGATTCATTAATCACTGAAACATTTATTTATGAGTAATGCCAAACATAGAGGCGTCAAAATGATCATGTTGTGCCGAAATGACCCATTATAGTATGACATATATGTATAGTTATATGTTATTATACATATAGTCTATATAGTTATAAATAATTATATATAGTTAAACATATAGGTATATATAGATATATTCATACAAGTAATTATAAGTAATCATACATAAATATATACAAAGTTATAAACAAATATATAGATTTATATATATGACTACGTAGTTACAAATTTAGTTATATTTAATTATATAGACTTTTATATAGTTATACACATATTTATATATAATTATACACATAAAGTTTAACATAATATTGTATGTTGTTATACATGTAATTATAAATATAGTTACATGTGGTTATACATATAGTTACACATATAGTTAAACTTATATTTATACATGTAGGTATATATATTTGTTCATTTAATTTTATACATTTATATATATAGTTATGTATAGGCATAAATATAGTAAAATACTTTTTTATAAACTAATATATACTAATATATATTAAATATAAGTTGTAAATTATATATTTAAATATAGTTATGTATAAAGCATTGTATCGTTATACATATAGTAAGATACAATTATTTATAATTATATATTATTATACATATAATATATATAGTTATAAATAGTTATATATAATTAAACCCATAGTTATATATAGATATATTAATACAAGTAGTTATAAATAGTCATACATAAATGTATACAAATTTATAAACAAATATATAGATTTAGATTTATGTACACATAGTTACAAATATAGTTATATTTAATTATATAGAGTTTTATATAGTTATACAAATACATATAAATAGTTATATACATTTAGCTACACATGATATTGTATGTTGTTATATAGTACTTAATATAGTTACATGTGGTTATACATATAATTACACATATAGTTATACTTATATTTATATAGGTAGGTATAAATATGTTTTCATTTAATTGTATATACATATACATATAGTTATGTATAGGTATAGATATGGTAAAATACTTTTTTATATACTAATATATACAAATATATAATAATTATAAGCTGTAAATTTAATATTTTAATATAATTATGTATACAACTTTTATAGTTATACATATAGTAAGATACAATTATTTATATTTATATATTACTATAGATATAATATATATAGTTATAAATAGTTATATATAATTAAACATATATTTATATATAGATATATTCATACAAGTAGTTATACATAAATATATACAAGTTATAAACAAAATTTTGATTTAATTATATGAATACATATATGTATATATAGTTACAAATATAGTTATATTTAATTATATAGAGTGTTACATAGTCATACAAATATTTATATATAGTTATACACATATAGTTATAAATATGTATGTAGTTAATGATATAATTATATATAACATTTATATAGTTATACATTTAGTAAAATACAATTATATATAGTTATATATTATTTTACATATACTAAATTATTTTAAGAAATATAGTTATATAGAATTATACATATAGTAATACATTATTATATAGTTAAAAATTAATTATGTATAGTTATACATATAGTTATAAAAATAGTTAACTTAATTTTAAATATAGTTATAAATACTTTTATATGATTATAATTAAACAAGTGTATGATTAAACAAGTGTATGATTATAGGTATATGATTATATAATTAAACAAGTGTTTAGATATAATATTTGTGATTAAAATATTTTTATAAATGTTACTTAAATATAATTATATATATGTAACACTTTTATAAATAATATATAGTACATATATCACATTTATATAAACATTATAAATATTCTATATTTATATAAAAATTAATATGTAATATAAATGTTTACAAAATTGTATAAACATTTAATGTTATATAAAAAATTATATAAATGGATAGTATTATGTAAATGTTGTATAGATATTTATAAATATTAATACATATGTATACATATTTATATATAACATTATATGTTAATATAAACATATCAGTGTTTATATATAACACCTTATTGCTTACAAAAAATAAGAAATTCACCAATTATATACTTCCTTTCATTATCTATTCACAAACACTTAATTCTTTTCAGCTTGTACTTTGAAGTCTTTATAAGTTCAACTCATGCTTTGAAGTCTTTAAAAGTTAAAATTATATTTGTCTTTTTCTTGATTGGATACACAATATCTCCTTGAATAATTATCAATGAAGGATACAAAATATTTTGCTCATCTGTGAGATATTTCAGGTGATTCCCATACAACAGAATATATCAAGTCTAGAGTATTTTTACTTCTTATATTAGATATTCTAAATACCAATCTATTCTACTTACTTGTAACAATATTCTCACAAAAAGATGAATTTACCATTTTTAGCATCGAAAGTAACTTTTTATTAGAGAGGATCTTCAAATATTATTCTAACATGTGGCCTAGTTTGAGATACCATATCATTGTTGATTATTCCTCTTTAGTAATTGATACAACACATGTATTTACTTCATGTACTATTTCTCCTTTAAGTATGAATAAATTTGCTATGATCTTTTTCCCCTTGATTATCGCAAATAAACCTCTTATAATCTTTATCATCCCATTTTCAACGAGAGTTTTGCATCCAAGACTATCTATTTGTCCCAAAGACAATCAATTTTTTTTCAAGTCAATTACATATCGTACCTCTTGAATGGTACGAATCATACCATCAAATATTTTAATTTTGATAGTACCTATACCAATAATTTTCAAAGTACAATTTTTACCTTTGTGCACAGACCAACCTGAGATTGGTTCATATTTGTGAAACTAATCTATCTGAGATGTCATATGTCACGATGCTCCCAAATCTAGCAACCACACATCACTAAACTATTTTCTACTTTCAACCATTATTATTAACTTATTGCATAAAATGTTGCCTTAATCATTGATGCTTGTAATATTCTCTTGAGTATTAAATAACTTATCATTCTTATTTTTTTTTCGACCAAATTTCTGACCAAAGACCAACCATATTTACCAACCAAATATTTTTGGTCAGAAATTAGTCTGTAAATTAGTAGGGAATTAGTAGATGTGTCAACCGGGCCGGCCCGACACGGAAAAATTCCGTACCCGGGCCCGTGCCGTGCCATGCCGTGCATGGCCCAAGCCGTGCCGTGCTTGACCTGGCACAGCACACCGGCACGGATTTGCCCCTTTTGTATTACTGACCAAAATTTTGGTCAGTAATACCTAGGTTAAATTTTTTGATTTAAGAAAGAATTACTAAGTCATTAGCACTTAGCAAAATTTAACCCTTTTGTATTTCAAAGTAAAGGCGAAATGCAACTACAAGGGAGCAGACTATGAATTCTATCTCTTATGTTACCATATAATTTTTTCATTGTTATTCTCCATCAGAATGCTATATACATATCTCCGTCTCTCTAAATTTTATTAGCACTATCATATTTTTGTTTTTTCAGAATAATTGAGTATTAGCTTTTTTTAATTCTACCTCAATTTTCTTTCTGTTTACTTCTATTGTCATTTCACCTATATGATTTTGACTCTATACCATTAATGAAACTATAAATTGTTAGTGTAATCTTTGTTCTTCTACTGTTTAAATTTTTAGGGTTTTATTTATTTCAAATTCTTAATGTTTGAGTTTTGTTCTCTCCTTCTTGATGTTTTTTGCTTCTGTAACTTAAGAAAAAATAAACTTAATGTTAATAAGTTATATTTTTGTTTTCTCCGAATAAATTATAAACATGTAAAAGTATATATAAATTTTTATACATTGATATAATCGTATGACATTATATATAAATGTCTATACTTTATTTTATATAAATATATTACAATAGCAAATAACAGTTCACAGTCACATACACGCCGCAACAAAATGGAGTAGCAGAATGATAGAATATAACTCTTGCAAAAAGAAAGAGAGCAATATTAAGGACTGCAAGACTACCCAATTCCTTTTAGGTGGAAGCAGCAAAAACTACATGCTATGTGATTAATCAATTACCATCAACATTAATTGATTTGAAGATACCGATGAAGATGTGGATAGGTAAGCTAGTAGATTACACTACTCTATATTATTTTGGATATCCTGCAAATGTAATATACAACACCCGATAAAGAACAAAGTTGGATTCAAACTCTAGAAAATAGATATTCTTAGTGTATGTTGAAGGAATGAAGGGGTATCGCCTATGGAAGCCCACTGACCACAAGATAATTATCAGTAGAAATGTAATTTTTAATAAAAGAATTAAAGATTATACTTCATTAAAAGAAGTTTCTGAAACTATCATTATGCATGTAGAAAATGACTAGATACAATATGTTCAAAAATTCACGGAGAAAGAATTAGAGCATGAAGCACAATAACAAGTTGTGTATGAGGCACAAAAATATAGTTGGCCAACTCAAAATAAAAAACAGCTAGCTTGGCACTCAGAATATGTTACGAAGATCAATATTATATATTATCTTCTAATAGAAAATAGAGAACCTTCAACATTTCAAGAAGCTTCAGATAGTTCATATGCATCTGTGTGGATGATAATAATGGTGGAAGAAATTGAAACTCTACATAAGAATAAGACTTAGAAGCTAGTATCATTACTAATTGGAAGAAAAACTACTGGCAACAAATGAGTTTACAAGATAAAGTGAGATATAAATGATCAAGTATAATGATATCATGCAAGATTAGTGATAAAGGAATATACTCAGAAAGAAGGTAATAAATTTTTTTCTCTGGTGGTTCGTCATACAACAATTAGAATTATAATTACTTTATGTGCTACACTTGATTTATATTTGGAGTAGTTAGATGTTAAAACTATATTTCTTCATGGAGAAATTGAAGAAGAAATTTATATTTTCCAGCCAGAAGGATTTGTTGAAATTGGTAAGGAGAACTTGATTTGAAAGTTGAACAAATCTCTATACGATATGAAACAAGCACTAACGTGGTGATTTAAAAGATTGGATTCCTTCATCATGAGCCTTGGGTATAATAGACTCAGTTCAGACCATTGTACATACTACAAAATGTTTGAAGAAAATGATTTCATCATTTTACTATTATATGTGGATGACATGTTAGTAGCAGGCCCAGACAAATATCAAATCCAATAATTGAAGGCATAGTTTACTAGGGAATCTGATATGAAGGACTTGGGACTAACAAACAAAATTATAGTGATGCAGATTTACCAAGATAGAAATAAATATTAATAAGATTTGGCTTTCTCAACAAAATTATTTTAACAAGATCTTGTGACATTTCAACATGCAAGATAGTAAACCAATTTCTACCTCTCTTCCTATTAATTTCAAATTATCATCAAGCATGTGTCCTAGCTCGAAAGAAGAGAGGAGGAAGATATCTCAAGTACCATATGCATTAGTAGTGAGAAATTTAATGTTTGTAATGATTTTATACAAGATTAGATATTGCACAAGTAGTGAGAGTGGTTCGTCGATTCATGGTAAATCATGATTTAGAATATTGGAGTACTGTGAAGAGAATTTTCATATATATGAAAGGAACCTCAAATACTACAATATGCTATGGAAGTTCAAACCTTATTGTCAGATATATTGATGCAGACTATGCTGGGAATATTGATAATAGCAAGTCTATAATGGAATATGTTTTTACTCGTACTGAAGGAGCTATAAGTTGTGTATCAAAATTGTAGCCTATTGTATCTACTTCTATGATAGAAGCAGAATATATGTTGTAGTTACATAATACAGTAAAGAGACAATCTAGTTGAAAATACTATTGAAAGAGATTGGATACAAACAAAATAAGGATACTTTATTTTGTGATAGTCAAAGTGCTATACAATTAGCAAGAAATTCATGATTTTACTCAAAGACAAAATATATTATGGTACAATATTATTTTGTATGAGAAAAAAGTAAAAGAAAGAAGTATGAATATGCAAAAGATTCACACCAAAAAAAAATATAGTAGATGTTTTGATCAAACTGATCAATACTTATGAGTTTGAATGGTATATAACTTTATGTGGCTTAATAAGAATGGAAGCAAGTATTACAACTAAAGAAAGTCGTTTTCAAGTGAGATAATGTTATTTGTATGAGGTTAGGTGAAAATCACCTAGCCCACATCAGAAATATCTTTGGGAATTTCCAAAATTTTTTCTATAAAAAGAGTTATCCCATTCATTTGAGATTCATTCCCATGTATTTCTAATTTCTTATTTTTTTAATTGTATTTTATTATATGATGTAATTTATTGCCTTAACATTGAATTTTATATCTTTCAAATTATGGTGGGTTTAGTTTATTTTATAACAAATACTTATAAGGATATCACCACCTTACTAGTCTCCCCACTTATATGTGACCTGTAACACGCCTATGATCATCCACAACAACTAATACATATCTCCCATGCTATGGTGAAACTCCTAGTCTAGTCTATCTATTTTACCTCTACATTACTTGAATGCTAATTTTTTTAGAAAGTACACAATAGATTAATATTAAAAACATTTATGCTTTCAACTTCATAATCACCATACTTGCAAAGATTAAACTTACTTTAACTTTGGGCCTTCACTCATAGATTTATGTTATACAACCTTTTATTATCATTTTAGATATATACTTCTATTTTCCAACCTTTAATATGATTATTTTAGACTTACCTATCATTGTTCGCCATGGGTGACATACATAAAGTTACTTATTCATGAAAACCTTAATTTTTAGTTCTATTTTGCATTCATATCAATCAACATCTAAACAAAAATATAAATACAAATATTCACTAATTTATTACAACATTATATATTCACCAATCCTATATATCAATTTAGGTTGACATTTGTGAGAAAATTGTGTGAGATGTGTTAAGAGATATCTTGTGGATTCAAGGATTCCCAATAAGTACCCGAGTAAAAATCTAAGTAAATATTCATGATTTCAATCAAATATTACTTGTATTTGCATTGGATTTACCCTAAATAGGGGTCAAAATTGCATTGTCTGAGGGTTCTTAATATGTGTGTGGTTCATATTTTATTCATTTCCTCTCACTTTTTCTTGATTTTTCTAAGTATCACTTTTATACTTCATAGATTCACACAATAATTTAAGTTATAAGTCTTGGCATAAACTTAAGGTAGCAACTTTATTATATTTTTGGATTTTCTCTTGAATACTAATATCATGGCATTAGAATTGGCCATAACATTGGTCATAGATTTCTGAGTAAAGTGTAGTAGTATTGTGATTGCCATGATTGAGAAATTACTCTCTATAAAATAAATTCATAGTGCTAAAATTAGCCGACTTCAGTACTAAATTTATGAGCAAAGTGTCATAAACTCAAATTATCATGATTAATAAATTTCTCTTTGTAAAACAAAGTCATGGAGCTGAAATTAGTCATAGTTTTAGTGTTAGCTTTCTTAGCAAAGTATTGTGGCACTAAGATTACAATGACCAAGACAATTTGTACTAGTAGGGTACTTGGTATTTTCTCTATAACTCAGAATTTCCACTTTTGGAACTAGTTATGTGTTTGGTATTTTCTATATGGAGCACAAAGTCATTATATTGAAAAAACTATGACTAAAGTAGTGCTTTCTAGATTGAAAAGTTGTGATAAAAATTAATACATTGACTCAAAATACTTGATATTCTGGGTATGTATTAAATAAGTTGTGATTCTAAAAATAATAATGACTATTTATACTAGTAGGGTACTTAGTTGTCGTGTTTAAAAAATAATAATGCCACCATAAATTATTTTAGAGATAACTCAATCATGGCTCTAAGAAAATATTATGAACATGAGGATTATGTTGCATAGTAAAATTATTATGTCAACTAGGTGGTAGAGTCATGGCATATACAAAATGTCATGATTATTCTTTGCAGAGTTACAACCGATAAAGGATATCACAACTACTCAAGAAATATTGTGGAAGGTATATCCAAGATAAATATTAGAATAAGTAAAAATATACAAAGATAAACTCACCAAATAATCCAAACAAGTATGTGGAGTGCCAAATAGTGACTAATTGATCACAAAACATATAGTCTTGACTACATATGTCCAAAATGACTTGGCCATCCTCATATGTGATGTTTCTCGACATTACTCTTGTTTATTCTAACAAGATTTTATACATCTACTCTGCTACTTAATTTTTTCATGGAGTATATGTCACTGTGTACTACTTCTTGATACTTTATCATATACATTGTGTATCAAATTAAATATTAGTATATCCTCTTCCATTATAAGTTCTCGCACACTTGATTCTTTTTTTCATATTTTAAAACTACTACTTTAAATATTGTAAAAAAAAAGATGTCTACTTTCCTCTTGATTAGATATACTCAATATCTTCTAAATTTATCATCAATAAAATATAAAAAGTATATTGTGCAACTTAGTAATAGAACTAGTACTTCAAAAATATCAAGATTATTAAAATCTAATTATCCTAAATACAATAATTTTTTAGACCTCTCACATGTTATTCACTTTGGATGATACATACAATATTATCATATATCTTAGTTTATATAGCACTGATAACAATAAATTCTAAGACATCATCATCTATCATGAACAAATATCTTTCTGAGATATGTTCATAATTGTATTGATGGAGCTATTCTCTTCGTAAAGTCATGTGTCATGTTGCTCCTAAGTCTATCAACTAAACATTAACAAATCTTTTTATCCTCTATTAATTATTCCATCGTATAAAATTTCACCATTACCTAGAGTGCTTGCCATATAATCCTGAGTATTTGATGACTCATATTCTTTTCATTTGATATTTTTTTTCTACTCCTTTATAATATCAATGTTTTTTTATATGTCATCCACAATAATAACATTTTACTTTATTCTTACATAATGACCTTGTCCTATTCTTATTTTGACTCCTAATATTGCCATATTCTATTGATCTTTCTCTAGAGACAATCAAAGCATCAATTTGTGGAGAAAAAATATACTATCTTTTTATTTTTACATATACTTTTGTCCTTAAGTATGGTTACTGCAACTTCATCAAATACTAAATTTTCTCTCATAGAAATATTGACCATATTTTGGTGAGATAATCATATCAACCTGATAGACTCTGAAAAAAAATTGTAGCACATTTCTTTTCTTATATGTTGTGATCCATAGATAATAGTTGAAAAAATAATATTTTTAGTGAATAATACATGAGAATAATAGTAACTATTTATATTAAATATACAAAAAAAAGTTTCAAGCAAGTAGATGGGTCAAAATGATTCCTCTTAATAACTACTTTTTTGAAACTCTTATTTCTCTTTTAATCAAACTTTCCTAAATATTTATTTATTACAAAAGTTGTTATCATAAACCTCATATTTGATATCATTGTTATTAAAATAAATTCCATAACAATAAATTGAAATAAAAAATTCTACAATAATAATATAAAAAACTAGAGAATAGAATAAGATATAAACTAATGATATTTGAAATTGAAATGATTACAAATGAAAAAAAAATCCTTTTATTATAAAAGAAAAAATAAAAATTTCTTTTGTATTTCCAATGTGGGCAAGGTGAAGTTCACCTACCCACTTTGAGTTTACATAATAAGGTGTTTACATATAGTAATATTTTTTATGTATTTATGTCTATTATTCATCAAGAATATTTTATGTGGAGTTATTTGTTTAGACATTAATTTTTAAGCCTAATGAATAGCATCTTTATTTTTTTATGTGGATTTGCATTTAAGTATAATAATTTATGTTTCAGCCCCCATCCTCCTTTGACATCCAATATACAGGATGTGTGTTTGCGTGTATAAGCAAAATAATGATTATGTTTACATGTTTATGTGACGCGTGTTTATGTATCCAAGAATAATAATATATGTTTCAACTCCCTCCCCCTCTGATATTCAATGTGTTGGATGTGTTTTTTCTTGTTGGTGTTTACATGTGGATGAAGGGGAAGAGCAAAAGGAATGGAGGGAGAGAAAGATGGAGAGGAGATAAAGGAGAGAAAGATTGAGAGGAGATAAAGGAGAGAAAGATGGAGAGGAGATAAAGGAGAGATAGATGGATATGAGATAAAGGAGAGATAGATGGAGATGAGATGAAGGAGAGGAAAATTGAGAAATAAAGATGTTGGGGGGCGGGGGGGGAGGGGGGGGGGGGGGTGTGGACTGAAGGAGGGACACAGAAGAGAAGAAATAGAAAGGCAAGCAAAGAGAGAGAGGCAGGCAGAGAGAGAGAGGAAGAAATGAAGGGGGGGGGGGGGGGGGGGGAGGAAGAGAGATAGAGGATTAGAGAGAGAGATAATAGAATTTAAAAGAAATCATACCATAAAAAAATAATTTAGATACTTATCAAGTATATATCCTTAAATATGATTTTTAAAATTTTCTTACCATTTTTACAAATTTAAATGATTGAGGAAAGGAAGAGTAGTGTCAAATAGATTTTAACATGAGTTATATATTATCGACATGGCCCTAAAAATGGGCAACCGGCAACTTTTTGTCAAGTTGTGTCATGTTGTGTCGGGCCATACTAAGTAGGTTAGACTATGCCAAACAAGTTTGGGTCAGGATCAAGTTGACTTGTTTGACCAATCTAACCAAAATTAGCCATATGAGCAGTCATACCATGCCTCCCATTTAATGCTTGAAACTTTGGCCCGACATAGCACAAGGTACATCTAGGCATAACTTTGAACCAGGCCATTTAATGCATGTCTAAATTGTGTCGTATCATGCATGTATGAATCATGTCGTTTCATGCCTGACTGAATAATGCCAAGCCTCATGCCATGCAATGTTCCGTGCTTGGGCTACCTAGCCCAGTTAACATCTCTAAAGAAGAGAGAGAGAGTAATCATCAAGAAAAACAAGCGAGAGAAAGAGAGCACGAGTGATATGGAGATGACCAAAAGAAAGTAGAAAGATGACTACAAATATTATTTAAAAATTAGAAGTAACATAAAAAAAATGATTATAGATATTTTTTATGTTTATATTTTTAAATGTAAAATTTTTAAGATATATTACATTTTTTACTAATTTTTTATAATTTATATATTTATTACTAATTATTTAATATTTAAATACCAAAATACATAAGTATCCCTAATTAATTCCATATATACTTAATTCTTCCCATTTTTTATTGTCATTATTTCAATTACGGTCACCCATCTGTTCATCGCGTCAACAGCTGTGCAGGGGAAGGACTATTCAGATAATCGACGAGCACGCGATGACATCCATCCGTCGCTTCTGTTGCGACGATCTTCTGAGAATCGCCTCTATCAATCTCGACCACCTCACTGAAACGGTAAACTTGTTTTTCTCAGCTTTCTTCGTTCCTATTCTTTTTCTGCATTACTGTGAAGCTGTTATTCCCTTTCTCCTGCTGGTTCAAGTGAAATAAAGGCTGTTCTACATATTCTCACAGTTCAACATGCCATTTTATATGACCTATTTGGCAAGATGGCCTGACTATTTCCAGGTTGCAGAAGCCCCAGGAAGTAGAATTATGGGCTACAGTAAGAGCACCTCTCTTCCCCTCAAACATTCTCATGGTTGTACGAGCTAGCGAAATACTGTAAAAATAATATCATATGCTTGCAGTCATGGGAAAGGTGGAAGGCCAAGGCGAGTCGTGGCACAGTCATGTAACGGCAGTGACTGTGGCTGTGGAGTACCGCAGGTTGAAACTAGCCAATAAGCTCATGAGCCGTCTAGAAGAAATGAGTGAAAAAATGTAAGACTTTCTCATCGAAGAAGTGATGTGCTTTTTTTCATTTCTATGATGAGTTCAAGTCCACCTTCTTTTCCTGGTGCTCCATTCTTTTTATTTAAGTATTTCATGATTTATCAAATAATGAATTGTAATTGCCATGTTTTTCTTTTCTTTCAACATAACAAAATGATACCTAGATATAACTTTTTTTGAAGAAATATTACAATTTGAATAGCTAAAGAGTTCTTATGATTTTTAATTTTTATGTTTGGGTATTCTACTCTAATTCATAATTTTAGGTTTGGATGATATGTTTTATTGGTGTGCTTATCTTAGTGACCTTGTCTATTTATTTGAGTTGGGTTAAGCTGGGTCGACATGTATGCATAATATTGAACAATGACAAATATTATTTGACCTTGGGATTTCATTATAAGTGATTTAAAATATAAGCTTACTTGTTTTGATATTAATATTTCTAGTATTACATAATATAAATTAAGAGATGAAATATATTTTGATGAATAATAGGTGTGTTTAACTAATTTTATTGGTAACTGAAGATAAACAAATGATGCTCGTATTGTGAAGTAAGTTTCATCACAATTTATGTTTGTGTGATATTCATTCGTGTTGGAGATCTCAATAGTATTTATATTATGTATTATTTTTTAGTTGATTTGAGATTTTGTAGCTTTCTTTTATTTTTTAAGATCCTTTTTTTTATCATTTTATGTTGCTCTTAATGTGTTTAAAATTTTTGCAATAAAAAGATTAATTTGGTTATATTTTATATTTTGTTTCATTCACTTAGTTAACAATTCAATCTATGAAAACTCTTTATCTGAAAGACATTGAAAATTGTTGATGAGATAAAATCAATAATTTTTTTTTAATATATCAACTATATTAACTTGAAGATAATTGTTTCATATCAAATAATTAAAATTTGGGTAATATAGTTTTTTAGATTAATATATTTCATTAAGTATTAAGGTATTAATTGAGAGGTAGAATATTCTTTTATTGCAAATTGCTAGAAGAGCGGTAGCAAGGGTAGAGATAAAGGAATAGAAAGAGGAATTCCCTCCAAGTGTTCACCTTGCAAGAGAATTGATCATACTCAATATTATGTGTTAAACATACTCTATATAGTTGTTGAGTTTTGCATCTAGAGCAATAATGACTTACTTTTTAAATTATTAGAGTTGAAATCCAATGTGCTCATAGCTTATCGGAGTATATATAAAGTCTACTTATTGATGTAGTTATAAAATCTAAAGAGTATGTCATCCTAATCTCTAGACTAGTTACAAATCATTATTTTAAAAGGTATTCCTCAAGCATGCTTTACTTGAATTTCACATCTAAAATTTAGGATTGATTGCTCTTATTTTTTTTTTAATATTTCAAAAAAAAAAATTGAAATATTTTTTAAAAGTGAAATTCATCAATTTTTATATTTATAATAATAAAATAACATTGATGTACTCACATAATAATAAAACTCACTTACTATAATAGAGATCCTAAAACTATGTAGTGAAATAAATGTTCAGGATAGCCCCACTAGTTGGGTGTTAATATTATAAAAATAAAATAAAAATTGATGTGCTCTAGGAATATAGGCCATAGCTATAATTTCTTATTGATTTTTTTTTAAAGAATTTATTTGTATGTATTTTGTTTATTAGTGAAACATAAAATTGTAGATTAAATGTCTTATTATTTGATTATAATAATATAGAGCAATAAAATAAGTAACTAGAAATCTAATTTTTTTCTAGTAGATCTATTATCCAAAGAATCTCATAAATCATATTCATCATAATATATAGCAGCAATATACACCTATTTTTTATGTGCTGCTTAATTGAATTTTGAATATTTAACTAATTAAAAATATCCATGATCATCAAATAAAATACTAAGTGTTAGAAGTATTAGGCTTGACATGACTCATTATTTTGTAGGCTAAATTGAACCACCATATTGGGTCGACATAACCTAATTTTGAGGATGAGTCATGTTAGCTTGTCACACCTAAAAAATGAGATGGCCCAGTACAACTTGATGCATGCTAGGCAACTTGGGTCATGCCGGGTCATGTTAGGTTAGGTTGGATTTGCAATGGACCCAACACGAGCCAACTTGATAGTTGATATAGTCAGACTTGAGAATGTGCTTTGACATAATACGTGCATGTGGCTTGTGCTCAGCTTGATAGCCTCAACTTGAGACATGAGGGGTTGGCTAGGAATTGGGTTTGGGCCTGGTGCTTGGTGGGGTGGAATTGAATGGCTTAGGTTGTTATCATGATTAATCAATTTTGGTATCATGACCCAATTATAAACAAGATGAGTTCCCTCCTGTGGGCATCATAGAAGATTCTGGAATGTTATAAAATATCTAAGATGAGATCATGAATATTTTGAAGCTAAATCCAATATGATGTTCAAGAATTGTCTTGGAATTTTTTTTTTAATTTTACATGATGTAAGATTTAGATGTTTGATGTGATCTTCATTGTTAATGTAAGAGGTTCTCTTTATATAAGGAGAACATGCCTTCACATATATTTATTTTAAAGTTTCATTTTATTTTTAATTAAAATTTTTTTTTCTAAATTTTGTTTTCTAATTTTTTTTGTTTAGATTATGAGTGTGATTTACTTATACGAAGCAAGAGTAGGCCAACTTAGGCATATAGAGTTATAATTCATAGCTTAAGGTCCCACATAATTGTATTAAAACTTTCATTCCATGATAAGTTGTATTAGATGGGTTATTATTTTGACATTAATTTTTATAATTAATAATACTATTTTTGATATTCTTGAGAAAAGGAAAGAGGGAAGAAGACTAACTTCAAAGATGTTGTGTTCTACTGAATTTTATTAAGCTAGAATAGAGATGATTGTAGGGGAAATGAGTGATAGATTTGAGAATACTTTAAAATAATATTAATGGATTAGTCTTTATTATAAATGAACTCAAAGACAAGATGCAAGATGTATTCAGTAATATATTATCCAAAAAATATTATCATAGAAATCCTAATAGTATCTATGCAATAAGAGATAAAATGGCAAGATGAGAGCTCTCAACTTGTAGAAAAATGTTTGAGTGATACAGAAATTTATAGTTGATCACTTGATGAACTTGGATGACTTACCAAAAGTGTTTCACGTGCAAAGTAAGAATGAATTATATGTGAAATGAGAGAAATATATATTCGATCCAAAAAAAATTTAATTTATTGGTTTACTTGTATGAAATGAGATGATATCAATAAATACAGGGAAAATGCTAGTCATTATTAAGTGAGTGTCATTAACTAAGATAATACATTTAAGATCATTTCTCGGATTATTAAATTACTATTGATGTTATTATTCAATGATATTTTCATATGACTACACTATTAATAAATTTGTTTAAGGAAGAAAATACATGTGATTGGAATACTGCTTGCATACATGGAGATATTATCTCTTTAGTTATCATTTTCTGGTGAGAATAGATAATGTAGCAAAAATTTATTAAAAGCTCATTCTAAAGCAAACTCAATGACAAGAGTTTTTTGGTAGAGTTTAACAATGTGTTGGAATATAAATTGGGAAAAACTAACATAATAGTTGATGCATTATATTGAAAGTTGGAGTTTGCCTTAATCAGTAGGCCTCACAATGTTCACCAAGGGAACATATCAAACAAAGTTCACTCGAAGGTTTAATTTCTAAACCATTAATGAAAGATGTGATAGAAAATAATAATAAAATTTTAAATAGAAGATGAATTATTATCACTAAGAGATAAATGTTATATGTCCCATTATTATGGAAGTGTCAAAGGAAGATTATCCATATATGTCATGATTTTAAGTGAGTTAATCATTCAAGTATTAATCATGTTCTAATGCTAATGAAAGAGTGATATTATTTGTTGCAAATACAAAGTGATGTAGAGGTCTCATGAAAATGTGTCTAATTTGCCAACAAGATAAGGTGAAACATAAATTATTGGTGTGTCTCCTACAACTATCAATTCCAGAATATTTATGAGTGAGCATATCCATAAATTTTATTGAGTTTTTTTTTTCAAAATTGATATGTTTGAAATAATTATAATAATATTAGATTGATTTTCTAAGTAAGATATTTTTGTTTTGGAAATAAGATAATGCTCAACAATGAAACTCTAGAATATGTCAAAGTATTGGAGTATTTCTAAAATAATTATTAGTGTTTGAGATTAAAAATTTATAGATAAATTTTATATGTAATATTTTTGTGACACTAGATAGATGTACAATTTTTTAGGGCAAATATTTTATTTGAAATATTTGTGACACTTCACAAATATGTTACAATGAGATCCTCCATAATTATTAGTTGTAAACTAATTCTCTTATGACTTAAAATAAATAGAGGTAATCAATTAAAGTTATTTTGAGATAATAATGAGGTAATCTTCATATATGTCAAAATTGATTGTAGTTTGATACAAGTTTCAATTTAGTATCCCATTGATTTGTTAGTGAGAGTAAGAATTAGTTGACGGCTAGAATCTAAACAAACAAATTAACTAAATGGTCTAAGAAGTGGGAATATAGTAAAATGTGAGATGCATAATTTCTTGTAATTGATTTGATATTTTTAAGATTATATTTGCTACTTTGACTCAAAAGTGTTCACAAAACATTGATACGACATTTAAAAAACCTTTTTTAAATGTTATATAAAATGAATAATGTTGCCTATTAATTGGGACTGTTCCCAAACTTAAGGATTACTTAGTCTTTTATGTTTGTATGTTACAACCATTTTAAGAAAATTTAGATCCTACTTGAAGAAAATTTCATTAGGCATATGTTTTAGCAAAAATTTTGTATGCTAAAGATGTTGAATGTATGTTGACATATCATATTGTATGATGAAAAAATTATATGTCAAAACAATAATATTTTGTAAAATAAAAAGGATAATCTGATAGAAAAACAAGTTGGTAATTGACTATCATTATGACAAATATCAAGAAGAGAGTTGAATTTTAAAATGAAAATGTGATGATGACATCAAATTATGTGATAAAGGATCATCACAAACTCATTTTTTTGTAGATCATGACTTAAATAAAAATAAAATGCTTTTTTTTGTGTGGAGATTTAAAAGATTTACGAATGTACTAGAAAATTCAAGATGAGTCTAAACATATTTGGAAGTCGAAGTTTGAGTTGGTATTCTAGAAAAATTTAAGATTTTTTTTCCATATAATGTAAGATCACGATACTTGGTATGATTTTGACGTTTATGTAGAAGGTTTTTTTTTTCTTTTTATGTAAGGAAAAATTTCTCACTTGTATTTATTTGAAATTTTTATATTTATTCGTGATTTTATTTTTTCTATATACATTTTTTTTTTTTAGTTTGTGGGCATGATTTTCTTGTGTGAGGCAAGATTAGACTAATTTATGAATGCAAAGAGTGTAATTCCTAACACAATGTTTCATGTAATTGTACTTAAGCTCGTGTTCAATGACACAACCTTTACCTTTTGCTTGGGTTAGCCTGGTGGCTAACCTTGGCTTGTGTTTGACTAGCCCCAACCTAGGCATGGTCTAGGCTTGACCAAGAATAAATAAATGTATTTTTAAATTAAAATTAAATAACTAAAAAATAATACAAATTTATGTTTGAAGTTTAAACTATACAATAATATTTAATAAGCTAAAAAAATTCTCTACAATAAATATATATTTAATGTGAAATAAAAAATATAATAAAAAAATTTTAATTTATTAAATTATATTTTTGGTATGAAAACTATCTTGATCATTATTTATCTGATACTGGTTTCAAATGTTTAATTTTTAGAATTATTTTGTGAAATATATTTATTAGAATGTGAAGTGTTATTTGTGCATTTTTTTAATTTTTTTAATTTTTTAAGTTTATTAATTATTAATTATTTTTAAATTTTATTTTTTTATTATATTAGTCATATAGGTTGACCTAAAAATCTTATGGTAAGAGAATTGTTTATATTTATTCATTTAATAACCTAGTAATAAATCTATGCCAAATTTAAGTTGAAGACATATATTAGCAACTAACCTGATAATGCTTTGTTATGAAAATTCACGATGGTAAAAAAAGGGGGTTATTTTTATTGAATTTGAAATTGATTTTAATATAATGAATTCATTGCTATGTTTTCTTTGTCTAGAATATAATATATTATATTTTTTGATTTATTATTCGATTTGTCTCTTTATGTATTAAATCCAATCACTAGTTTTGTAAATATAATTTTTTTCAAATACTATATTAAGGCTGAATTTTATTTGATTTTTTTAATATATTTATTTAGTTATGTCAAAATGAGTATAAATTAGAGGTATCAAATAGGCTTGGTTAAGTCGACATGATCTATTTTTAGGTCCATTCAAGTCATCATATTATGCTCGACACAATATTATTTTTAGCTTGGGTTGTATCATGTGGACATGATTCTAAAAATGAGCAATCTGACACAACCCTTTGGTAGAGGTGAAAGTGGACTGGCACGAAGCATGGACAGACTAAGTCGTGCTTGGCTCAGCATGGTACAATTCAGAACTGTGGCTGGACTTGGGTCATGCTGGCACAAGGCACGTTTCTTGTCATGCCTTGTGCTAGAACATGCACATTTTACCTCCTTGGTTTGTTGGCACAGTCCACTGGTACGGTAACCATGATTTGGGACTACAAATATGGAATTGGGCATGGTTCACTTGGTCTTTCCCCGCCCTATTCAGGCTCATTTTTTAAAAATGATAATTATTTTTTTTTCAATCACCATCACATAAGCGGGGTGGGGTTTTTTAAAAATGATAATTATGACTATTCAGAACTGGTGCTGTTTCCCATAAAACCGGCATGATTCGACATGATCTAGCACGATTACGCACGAAAGACATGATCCTACTCGGACTTTTATTAGTTATGCCGTTCTGGGTCGGGCAGACTACAAGTTATGCTAGGCACGATACAACTTATTTACTGGGCCGTGCTCGGCATAACACAGTGGTCTGACTGGGTCACCTAAAAATGGGCTGTGCCGGTATGACATGATCAATTTGACATCATTTGCATTAGCTCCACATTTATACGGGTTGTTCTAGTTCATATTGGGTCATGCCAAGTCAGTTTTAGTCTGACCAGGTTAGCTCGTGTCGGATCTAGGCTAGCCTAAATTTATTTTAAGATAGCTTGGTTTGACTAGCCTGGAATATGCATGGGATGGAATGTCGGGCCATTTCGTGCTTTCTCTCATGTAGCACATGGTCAAGAACTTGAGAACGAAAATGCCTGAGCTATTTTGTGAGCCTAAATGACTTTGAACCAGGCTGTGCTGTGCCAGGCAACATTTTTGTGTTGTGTTTATTTTCATGCTTTGGCCTCTCGGCCTAGTTGATATTTATATTCTAAATTTGAAATGCTCATTTATAATATTTAGTTTTTTTAGGTGTTTGGGTTGATATTTAATTTAAACTAGTTTTGGATATTTCAATAATGTTAGATTGGTGTTTCAAATTCATACTAAAACTATTATTTTTTATTTTTTAGAGAATTAGGAATAAAAAGAGATTTTTTATTATTAATTGATGTAGTTTTATAGTATATAAAATTAAAAAAAAATGTAGTGAATGTGTACTTTACAATTTTATAGACTCGTAATTGTAATTTCATGGATCATGATTCATCGAATGAAATATATTTTGTCACTAATTATAAAATATAATTGTTTGAGATGTGATTTAATTTGAGTAATTTAATATATAAATGTTAGTCATAGAATTTGGAGAATTATTTAGAGTGAGTTACATTTAGAGAGAAAAAAAGATATAATTTGAGTTGAGGAGGGTGTGAAAAAAAATAAATTATTTATTGATAAAATTTTTAAAAACTAAAAATAATTTTTTAATTTTTTATATAATAATTAAATAAAATATTCGTAATTCTATCTTAGATTGTTTGAGATGTGATCCAATGGCTAAGGGAAGGCCATGTCGAAGAGTTAAAATAGTTTTTTTTATTTAGTCACATGCATAGTTGTAGGATTGTTAAATATAGATTTGAATTGAGAATTAGAATATTTGATTAGTAAATTAAGAAACAAATCAAATCAAATTGTGAATTATTCCTAAATGTTTAATTAATAAATAGTGATTCCATTTTGGTCATGAAATTAAATATTAATCATTATTTATCATGTATTATTCTTAAATGTTAAACTTCTTGAATTATCTTATGAAATTTATCTATTAGAATTTGAAGTGTTATTTGTATGTCTTTCTAATCTTTTAAGTTTATTATTTATTAATTATTTTTTAAATTGAAAATTTTGTATTATATCAACCTTACATGTCAATTTAAAAATTCTACAATAAGCATGCTAAATATATTTATTCATAAAAGGAACTAGTATTATATCTTCGAAAAATTAAACTAAAGACTCATATTAACAATTAACTTAATAATATATTATGTAGCAAATTCATGCCGATAAAAAAAGAAGATTATTGAACATGAAACTGATCTAAATTCAACTTCATCAACTAAGATGTGTCTGCCTAAAATTTAATATATTATATTTTTTGGTATATTATTCGATTTTTATTATAAGATATCTAGTTCAATTACTAGTTTTATAGTTATAATTTTTTTAAAATGTTAATATTAAGATGAATCTTTTTATATTTTTAATACGTTTATTTTTAATTTTGTCAAAATAAGTCTAAATTTGAAATATTTATTTATAAAACATAATTATTAAGTGCTTGGGCTGATCTATGATTGGTATATTAATCAGTATTGGATTTTTAGTTTGAGTTGTAGTTATGTATATCAATATCATATTAAAATCATTTTTTTTTATTTTTTAGAAAATTAGAAGTAAAAATAAATTTTTATTATTAATCGATATAGTTTTTTATTATATAAAACTAAAAAAAAAAGAATGTAAATGTGTACTTAGCAAATTTATAATCTTGTAATTATAATTTTGTGGATTGTGATTCGTTGAATCAAACGTATTTTATCGCCAATTATAAAATATTATTATTAATGAAAAAATTTTATAATAATGTAATTTAATATATAAAAGTTAGAGAGCTAATTTGGAGAATTATTTAGAGAGAGTTACAGTTAGAGAGAGAAGGGAAGAGATAGTTTGAGTTGATGAGAATGAAAAAAAATAAATTTTTTATTTATAAAATTTTTAAAAGTTAAAAAATAAACTTTTTTTTTTAATAAATAATGAATAGAATATTTTTGTTTGTTGGATTCTATATAGAAGTGTTAATTAGGCCGTATTTTGTTGGAATGACTCACTTATTTAGGTTCGGCTTGGTCACTGTGTTGTGTCAAACATGACGTAGTATTTATTACGGCCTTGCTATGCCAACATGATTCTTAAAAAGGAGTAGTTTGACATGACCCATTGTCATGCCTTTTGGATGGGTCATGTAGGGCCATATCAAGCTGTGTCAGGTTTTGCCATGATAACCTGATTGATTCTAGGCTATCTTGGGTCATACTAGGCTAGCCTAGTTTGTTTCAGGCTAGCTTGTTTGACCAATCGGGCCAAAATTGGTCAACATGGGCTGTCATGCTGGGTTGTGCCATGCCACACCTCCCATTGTTGGGATCTTTGGCCCGGCACAGTCCGTGGAATGTCCAGGTATGACTTTGAATTAGGCCGTTGCCTGCCTGGTATGGTTTAGTTGTGTTGTGCCCAAGTTATCCGGCTTATTTGATATCTCTAATTATATATAAAATTATTGAAGATGTGATCTAATGGCCAAAAGGAGGCCACATAGAAGAGTTGAGATAGTTTTCTTTTCATTGTCACATGCATGTTTGCGCATGATGGGTCATGTGACCCACGTCAAGTCCTTGTCAAACTACAATGATACAATAGCCTTGTGCAGTTTAAATATTTTTTAACTGCATTAAATCAGATAGGTTCAATGTCATTCAGAATTAATCAATTCTCAACTTTAATTTAAAAATGGGGTGCATGAAGCACACAAACACCCATAATTGGAAAATTTAATAATTAACAATGCGGGCTACAAACTTTGTGTTGGATTGAACTCTCCTTGACTTGAAGCAATAACTTGGACATAATTCGAGTCATTTTATATCTCGAGCCAATTTTGGCATGCTTTGGTTGTCGTGTCAATCGAATTCAATTTGGTACATAGGTGTTGTTGACATTTGTCGTGCTTGGCTTTGTGTGGGATGTGCCATTTGTCACCTCTAGGTGTTGTTGACATGATTTATTGACATATCTATGCATATTTGCTATAGACCAACTTGCAAACATCTTTATGGTAACTTTAATATGATCTTAGATTACTTATTGTTTTTCAACCTCTGTGTTTGAGATATATATGTTCTGATTTAAGGATATGTTGTGTTGCCTTATTTTTTTCTTATTGTTTCTTTTATTTAATTGTATTTCTGTGGCCAAAGCGTACAATAGTCATTCAAATGTATTTTTTAAATATACTTTCATTCTATCTTTTATGTTGATTAGATGAAAATATTTATACATATTTTATGTATTTCATTAGTTTCAAGAGAATTGAAAAGAGAAAAATATGATAAAAAATATTGATATATGTTGAGATATTTAATTTTAGAGGCACATACATGTTAATTATTTCATTATTTTAAAAAGCATACTCAAGTGCAAGTATACCTTTCATGCGTACCATGTTGTCTGGTCTGCCCCCTAGGTGAGGTGCCTTCATTAAAATGCATGTCACCCCATGACATGTTTTAGCAATTGAAGTTGTATTTTTTAAAATATAGTTTTCTAAAAATATTCCTGAATGTTCTATATTCAAGATATTGATATTGTTGAAGTTTGTAAAAGATATTGCTTTCTTTTTTACTTTCTTTTTTATGTTTTTACTTTATGTATTTGATGGGAGCACACAACTTGTGGGATACCCAAATAAGTTTGGTCTTTATATAAGGGCGATTCATATATGTTGTGTTCAAATTATTAAGTTATTTTAAATTGTTCATTTTATTTTTTTAATTGTCTTGATTTTGTGCTAGTATTAGAGCCCCCAAGGTAATAAACCTTATAGGTGCACCCAAGGTGGGCTGACCCTCTCACTATTGCACACCTAATGTGTGCGATGTAAAAGAATAAAAAATAAAAATAAAAAAAAAAGAACATTTTGTGGAGGCATCAACGCCACAGGGATTGTCGTATTTGCCCAACAATGGTAATTGTCTGTCACATTAGTATGAGAGTCGCTGAAATTCTGGTGATAATAAACCTAAATTGAAACAAGCATTGACTACATACTTGTTCTTCTCCTCCAATCTCAAATTTTGATTATTAAGTGCCTCTCTCGTCTCTGAAACTTTGTTATTGGTTTTGGGAATTTGTTTCTTATGGCTTCTCATTTCAATTATCTTCTTCAGATCCATCAATCTTCAATCGCAGTTGATCTCATCAATCTGATCATTTAAATATGTCACTAATATCTAACATGAGATTGCAGTCCCACCAAAGCAAGGAGGAGGCAAGAGGCCAATGTGGTGGTAGATTAAGGAGAGTTTGCAGAAGAAGCGTCATGAGGAATACTAACCTTTTCCTCTTTCTTCTTCAATTCACCCTACCACAATAGATAAGAAATTGGAAAATTTACCTACAATGGTTTGTGCGTATAAACAGATAATTATAATGTGTAGCATGGTTTGGTTTTATTTATCGGGGTTTGATAGTAAGAAAACACCCCAGAAACATCTTGAAACTCTCACTCTATTTATTGACTATGCAAACTGAGAAATGATGTAAATATGACTTGTTTCTTATCTCATGAAAATATACCCTCACTTTCATTCTTCATGCTTCTTAGCCAAGAAGCATTGATCGCAGGTTCATTCTTCAGCAAAATATAGGATGAGATGCAATTTATAGGTAAAACTCAAGCTAAACATTGGGAACCCATATGGAAATTGCCTGCTACATGGGTTTAGAGCTTGGAAAGATTCAAATAACATGTTTTGCTAATGGTGAAATCCATGTTCAATTACAAGAAATTGTCCGAGGCTATGATGTTTATCTTGTGCAACCCACATGTCCTCTAAGAAATACAAATTTGATGGAACTACTAATAATGATTGATGCTTGCCAGAAGGTTTCAGCTAAAAATATTATCTTTGTCATTCCATATGGCTATGCTAGGGATTATAGGTAAACTCATGGGCATGAATCCATTGCTGCTAAACTGGTTGCAAATTTGATTATATAAGTAGGTGCAAATTGTGTTCTAGCTTGTGATCTTCATTCTGGACAATCCATTGGATATTTTTATATTTTTGTAGATCATGTTATGGTTAGCCCATAATACTTGTTTACTTAGTCAATCAGGCTATATACTCTGGTGACTTTGTTGTGGTCTCTCCTAATGTTAGAGACGCAGCCAGCACATGTGCTTTTGCAAATAAATTATTAGATGCACCTATTAGTAGTTGTTGATAAAAGGCATCATGGACACTGTTACATATTAAAATGCAAAAAATAAATAAATACTCAATGTATAAATATCATATAATCAATGTCCTTATATAAAAATTAAAAGTGATTGGATGACCCACAAGGTGAGTGCTCCAATTAAAATAATAAATAATACATAAATTAAAATTATAACACTCATCAAGCTGGTGCATGCAAGTCCATAACACTTAGTTTTGAGAAAAGATATGTAAGCTAAGGTCTTTTCAAGGTTTTCGTAAAAATATTTCTTGTATGTTCTACTGATTGAATGTATACTATTATATTATGTTATATGCTTCGTTACTTGATAGTTATAATATAAAATCCTTTTGTTTATATAGCCAATTAGGCTTTAAACTCTGGTGACTTGTATTTTCTATAGGTTGACCTTGATTGAGCCCTTCACATGCTGAAGTATGTGAATAAATTTTTAAAGTTTGAAATCTTTTTTAGAAATCATGGATATTTTTACATAGTTGAGTATTCAATTTTGAATTAGGCATCAATATACACAAAGAGAAGATTAATGAGAGGATTTTATGTTTTTCTAAGAAACAACTTTGTTTCCTGTAAAAATAAGAAATAAGTAATTATTTTGAGATTTAATATAGAAAAAAAATTCAAAGCAATTGAGACAGTTGCTTGTGAGATATTTTGAATGTAACATATGGTCCCGTCAAGAAAAATTTAAAAAATATAAATTATATTGATTACATATGTTATATTTAATCTAATTTTTTAATATGAATCTTTTATAAGTAGTATAGTTAATGAGAAGAATCATATTAAAAGTGAAGTCAATACATGAATTAATATGAATATTTGCTAGAGTATAACCTAAAAAGTCAACCTCTATAAGAGGATCAATTGCATATTTTGTTTGTGACAAGATGATATCTCTTTTAAAAAAAGTTAATTCTAAGTTAACAAAATATCTAAACTTATCAAAGTTTTTTATATTAAATTGTGTTTAAATATATTCTTTTATTTGAGAGATTTTCAACTTATTATTTCTCTTAATTAAAATATTATCTCTTTAGACAATC
The DNA here is from genome assembly GCA_029783825.1 of Sapria himalayana. NCBI lineage: Eukaryota > Viridiplantae > Streptophyta > Magnoliopsida > Malpighiales > Rafflesiaceae > Sapria > Sapria himalayana. The sequence continues at coordinate 3,791,338 of JAREIK010000801.1, forward strand.
AAGAAAAATTATTATATAATCATGAAGCTTTTGAAAGAGTAAAGAAAAATTAGTTATATAACTTAAATAAAATCACTGCATATAAAAATCTCACAAACTAAGTTCTTGGTGACTACTTTAGGTCGTGAAAAAATATTTCTTCTTTTTTCTTGTTGGTGGGTGCTCTCTCTCTCTCTCTATATATATATATATATATATATATCTCAAGATTATAATGAAAAATAATTTTTTTTTTGCTGGTATATTTTTCACTTGTGAGATATTATAAGAGAATTAAAATACATATTGATATCATCGTTATAAGTATCTTGATTGTCCATACTAAATGTCGAAGTGTATTTCATTGCTATAAATATTGTATTAATATGATGTATTTTTCTATGTGAACATGTCTTCATAGTAAACACTCAAATATAATTAATAATATTCTTGAAGGTCATGATACTAATTCTTAATTCTCATTAGAGTGGAGTATATGTAGCTTTTTGATCATGATTTGGTATTATCTTAAATAAGATAATACTTTAGAAAGATATTTTAGTATCATAGTATGATCAAAAAAAAGTAATAAAGAAATAAAAAAAAAAGAACAAGATAATTTTATAACAAAACATATGAAATTGAATACTGAGTACAATTCATTTGTCCATTTCATAGAGTGATCAAAATGTCAAGATTAGATAAATTGGTTGCATGATTATCTGTTTCCTCGATATGCTTGTTTCTTGTTTTTCTTTCTTAGTATAGATTCTATATTATGGTTGATCAAGTCTCCTAGTTGTCAACTTAATATGAGTCTGTACTAGTATAAACTTATGTACTATTATGTCATTTGGATTTAAATGAGATCTTTCTACTCGAGAAATCTCATTTTTTCTAGATTAAATATGATTTGAATTTATTAATAAATATGATGATTCAATAAGAATAATATCATATTATCAATATGATCATATGTAATCGATAAGTATCTTTCTTTATTAATTGATATCTAAGTAGGACTATAAGTTAGATATGAAGGGTAATAGACTCAAGTGCAACATCATGTTTACACTCTTTCTAGACTTATTAAAGATAAGTTATTATCAAAAAATATAACATCCATATTCACTAAAATTTTGGATCTTTAGTGAGAAATATTTAGATTCTGTTTGAGTATTAGAGTAGTTAAGAAAAATATAGCTTGATGCTTAAATATTAATTATTTTGACTTGGAAAATGATCGAGAGCAAAACAAGTTTATCTAAAAATTTTGAGAGACAAACTAAATAATTGCTCTCCATAATGTAAGATCTAAACGAATATGCATCGAGAAAGGGCAGTAGAGGGCATCTGAACGATGTTGTAAATTGTGATTAAAATATTTTGAAACACTTTTACTAAGGAATTTTCAAGTCGTTTTAATTAGATGCTTATTTTTTCTTCTAGTCATCCCATTTTGTTGGGGTGTGTTAACACATGAAATATAGTTTATATCATATGATCCATTTATTAAGTATTAAATTGATCTAAGATTCATTCTAATATATTGTCACTTTTTAATTTTATAATTTTGTGAAAAATTAAAAAATGAAAAAAACTTATGATTTGTTAAGAAAGAGATATATCTATGTATATCTTTAGTAGTTATCAATAAACGTGATGAAATAACCAAAACTTCTCTCTGATTGCATCTCTATTAAGTCCCATTATGTCTGAGTTAATTGGATTGGATGAGTCCATATTTAAACTATATTGGCATGTATGATTAGAAGAGTTAATAGACTTTCCTAGATGATGTCTCATGTTCTATGGTAAAATTACTTTTAAGATTAAGTTAAAATATTTTTAACTTGGTCAGTGATGAGTGATCAAGTTGATAATATGAAAATAATGAATCCAAAACACTCAGACATCTTTATGAAAATCTTATCGTGGAAGAAAAAATATAATCAAGTTTACTTAATTCTAATTAGTCTTCCATATAATTTTTTAATTTTTTGAGCAAATATTAGTAGAAGAAAAAATAAAATTAGAGTTGAGTTATCTGAAAAGATAACTTAAATAATAAACTAACAAGATCATTGAAAATAAGTCATAAAAAAATCTTAAATAATCAAGTTGGATACTCATAAATTCAATGGTTTTGAATATTTATTAATGACTATAATAATATTATTAGAACATAAAAAGAATGTAAAGAATAAAATATGATTATCAATAATGTGATTTTTTTTATTTGAGAATGAAAAAAAAAGTCCTATAAATTATTTTTCATGCATGATATAGAAGTGCTTATGCATACGCGATCAAAATTGCAATTGTGAAATGTGTGCCTTATGATTTAAACATATATTTTTGTGTAAGGAATTAATTTTTTTTAAATTTTGCTAAATTAATATTTTAAAGTCTTGTGAAAGACACACCTTATAAATGATCAAACAAGTATTTTTGTGTAAAATTATTCTTTTTAAAATTTTCTTTTTAAGTAATATTTTTAAAATTAAACTGATTTATTTAATTATTTCAAATTATTCTTTTTTTTTCTATTATTTCATATCTTTGTAAAATTGTTTTTTCTTATAAAAAAATGTACAAAATGAATTTATTCTTGTAAAGGTAAGATATATTTCTTTTTAATTTATTTATCATAAATATAAAATTTAAATGTTAGTTTAAATTTGTTTGACTCTTATTTCAAAAAATTATGACAATAAATATGTTTGACTACTTAATTCAAATGATGTCAATCAATGTTATATTTATTGAGATAGTTTTCACATATTAGGAAAGTGATTGTTTATATAAATTCAAAAAAATAAAAATGTACATTAAGAAAAAAAATAAATTATATCATATCTGGATACAAAAAATGAAATGTTTCATGATTATATTAATAAATGATTGTGTGCAAAATAAAAATTTAGTGGCGTTGATAATTAATCGGGAGGTAGTGGCATGAAACAATCTACAAATAGGCCAAACCAAAAAATTATATTTGGTTTTCTAAAAGAAAAAATATTTATGTTTTGAGATTAAAATTTTTTGTTTTTATTTGTAGTGAGACTAAATTAAAAAATATTTATGTTTTTGTGTATTGAAATACATCAATTCACACCTATCCTCTTCTTCTATGTCGGCATTCAAGAATTATATTAGTATTAAAAAATACAGGTTAGCATGATGTGTAAATAACAAAAAAAAAATATTTTGAAAATCTTTATATATTTGTGGCCATACCTTGGTGCTATTGTAAGTGACTTTGTCTAAGTATGATATGTATTAGGTTTGAGATTTATCTCATACAATCATTTTGATTTTTTGGTTAATATTGTTGAGATATTAATCTTCTATATCCTCTGCTAAAGTGAAATCTGTGTATTGGGTATACTTTTTATGTATATTATTGTGAGTGAATACACACACACACACACACACATGCACACACACACACACACAAACATACACACAAACACACACACGTACACACACATACAAATATAATATATATTCAAAAATGCTACTGAATGTGTGTATATGTATATATATCTTACATACTATATAAATGCAATATATATATGCATATATGAATATATATGATGCATATATGTATATCTATATTGTATATATACATGATGCATATGTATATATACAATATGTATAATGAACATATACTTTATATTTACATTTTATATATATATATATATATATATATATATTTGCATATATGCAGTCAAACTAGTGATCAACCTAGTAGTTAGTGAAAAGATATTAAATATGATTAATGCTTATGTCCTAGAAGTATGATTTTGTAAAAATAAATAATTTTTTTTTTGGGAAGATTTATATAAATTAATATAAGGAAGACCAAGGAAACATAATTGGTGGAAACGTAAATGAGCATGTAGGGGTAATTAATAGGGATTACAAGAAACACCATGGAAGATATAAGGTTGGAGAAAGAAATAAAATAAAAAAAATAATCTTAGATTTTGTTTTAGCCTACCACTTTTTTATAGTTAATATCTATATTAATAAAATAGAGGAATATTTAGTGATCTTCAAAAGTAGTTCTAATAAGAGTCATAATTTTTTATAAAGAGAGTAAAAAATGGTATGCAAAGATTGTAAATGATAATAGGTAAGAATCTAATCTCTCAATGTAGATTAGACATAATTAATCTTTGTCTTGGAAAATATAATTATAGAGAAATTTTAAATAAATATTTGAAAACAAAATGATAAAGTTTAAAAAGAGAAATGATATGTATTTTTAGAAAAAGCCAATACCAAAGTTAATTGGTTATTGGACATAAATGTGCATACTTTGTGGAATAAAGTATTTTCAACAAATTATTACGGACAAATTAGATTGTTTTACAGAAATTCAAAAAAATACAAATGAATAAACTTTAGTTTTTAACATATGATAAGTTATATTAAATTATAAAATAAAGGAGAAATAACTATTTATAAGTTAGATATTATGATTAAGAAGAATAACAAAGACACTAGTCAAATAAAATGTATTAATAATAAAAATAATCAAATTATAAATAAAAAATGAATCCAAAGAGAGATGCATGATATATTTATATGATTTTTATACAAGTCTATGAATTCGTATTTTAAAATTAAGGATAATAGATGACTAAGCAACTTTAGATATATAATCAAGATAATATTTATGTATGTTAAAGAGGTTTTTAAGAAAATGAATGTAAAAAAATTATAGGTCTGATGGTATCCCTATTGCATTTCGAAGCGTTATGAGAGAGAAAGACATGATATAATTGACTATGCTGTTTAACAAGATTATGAAAATCTAAAAGATGGTGGATAAATAAAGTTAATATTACAATTCTCATTTATAAAAATAAAAGAAAAGAACAAGTGAGACATATATGATTATAATAATTATTGTTATATTAAATTCATAAGGTACATTATGTAATTTCAAAAAAAAATAATTGAAAATAAATTAAGAAGAGAAATAAAGATAACAGAGAATTAATTTAGGGTCCGTTTGATAAAATTGAAAAAAATAAGTGCTAAAAAATAAGTGCTGAAAATTTAAGTGCTGAATTTTATAAGTATTGACTTTGTATTGAAAAATTATTTGATAAATGACTAAAAATTGAATGCTGAAAATATTAATTTTGTTTGACAACTCTAAATGCTAAATGCTAAAAATGATATTTTTAATATTTTTATCCTTATTAATATAGTTCATTTTATTAAAATTAAATAGAATTTCTAATAAAATTTGATCTTTTAGTGCTATTGTTAATTATTATTTAAAAGAAATTTAAAATAAACATGAATTCCATAATTATATAACAAAATCCAAAAAAACATAAAAATATTTATAAAAAAAATAAAAATTAATTTGTAACAAGTTGATTTATTATTTTCTCTTAAATTAATTATGCAAATTTGATCAGTTTGTGCAGTTTTTTCTCTAATTTGTATTAGACATTCATGATCATTTTGAGGTATTTTTGAATTTTAACCATAATCAATATCACCTTGCGCTAAAAAAATATTAGTAATACATACTTTTCAGATATAGTTATGTATAATTACGCAAGCAATAATAATGTTTTTTTGAACTTGAAAAGGATATGGTGCCATCCTCTTTTGGATTGGAAAACAAGCTATCAAAATACCAAAAGATTGCTCAATGACATTCCTCAATCTTACATGTGCATAATTGAATGTATTTTCTTTTGTATGAGAGCGGACATCATTATTAAAATTAGGCAACCAATATCGTGCATTATGGTAAGACGTCATAAACTCTCGCGTATGTGGATATGCAGCATCACAAAGATAATATATCTACAAAAAAATTATTTTTAAATTATATATGAATTTATTAAAAAAAGAAGAGAAGAGAATAATTCTTACCTGGTGGAGATATTGAAAAATTATTTTCTGGATTATGCATTGCCTCTGATAAAATTCTTGAATCATGTGCTATGCCTTTTCATCCAGCTCAAATAAATGTAAAAATTATATTGAAGTCACATATTGTTAGAATATTTTGATAATATTATTTTCTTCCTCTTCCCTTATAAGAGACTTTTTTGTCAATTGGTATCACAACATTAACAAGTATCCCTTAAAGTGCATCAATTACACCATGTTCATTAAAAAAATTATCAATATAACAATAATTATAACAATAACATGAACACTAATAATAATAAATATGTAATTTTATTTACCTTGAATACTTCCCTTAATTATTGATGAAGATAATTTTCTATTACTTAATGAATCGGGGTAGACACAATCATCTCTCTTCTGAAGAAAAACATTGCCTTTAGTACTTCATGAAAGTATTGATGTATGGTTTGAGTTAAATGATTGAATCTTCTTTTTGTAACATGATTTCTCACGTTGTGATTTAAAGTCATAAGAAACATCGTCATTTTTTTTTTCAACTTTGGTGTAATAATTATCTTTCAACTATTTTCTATTTTTGAAATGCTCATAAATATCCAAAAAAACTTGCTTATTCATTCTTAGAATTTCAAGATAATGTGATGGATTATCATTTAAAATTTATTGCATATACGCAAAACCTTTCAGTGCCATGTTGGTATTTTGTCTTCTTCCAAGTCATTTTTTCTGATAATCTTTTTGACTAGAATTAATGCAGTGATTTTCAATATATTTTTTTGCTTTTCATTTAACATATTCTGACAATATTCAACATTTCAAAATAAATCAATAAAAAAAAGATAAAACAATTACAAGCAAAGTAAACAACAAGATATTATCAAAAAAAAAAATAATGTCAATACAAACAAACATGCATACAAATATAAAACAAACACAGAAAATATCACATTAAATTACGTTTGCTTTAAAATAAAGAAGCAAAAAAAAATTTAAGTAATCCTAATTTTTTTGCATTCATTTGGATCAGAGCAATTCTGATTGTCTTTAACTTTTGTGAAAATATTATTCACTGTTTTCTGTATGCTTTGCTTTCACAAAAAATATTAGAAACTGCAATGTACAACGGGTTATCCATAGGTAAAGTTACAATCTTATCTAACTTCTTATTATATTCTTTAATGCTAGGTCCATCTGATTGCTCCAATATACTTAAAATAGCTAGTAATTTTTCATCTAGATATTCTTCTTTATTTTTCTTTTGATTCTTCTTTTTTGGTAAAAATATTTTTTTGATGAAAGGCTTGGTGAAGATTCAGACTTTATATCCTTCTGTGTATAAGAATTCTTTACAGTTGGATGAGTGATTGATGAAAATTTGTTGACATCATTTTTAAACAACGCTCGTATAGATAGACCCCATGAATTTTGTCCAGTAGCTGTAATGTTATCAAGAGTACTCTCATCTTATTTGCAAATTATAGCCTAATATATCAAAATTATTTTGCATCGGGAATTTTCTGTTATTCAAATAATTGTAATTAGGTAATAGTAGTTAAATTAATAATTTCAAAAAATTACTAAAGAAATGAGATATACCTTGATATACTTTTCCCATTCTTCTGAAGTCCCGTTAACTGTATTAGTTACTAGATTATAGTCATGACTAGATTTTTCTATTAAATTTGATCATACCGCGTATTTATGTTTTAAATAATTTCATTCATTTTTTAATTATTTTTGAGTGAAATTTAAAATTTTGATCTCTTTAATGTGTTTTGAAATTTTATCCAATGATTCAACATGCAAGCTTCTACTTCTTTTTCCCAAAATATTTTTTTAGTAAAGACATAAATTTAAAAAAAATTTAACTTGTGTTGAGTCTTTTCAACTTGTTATGATAGAATCAAAAAAGTCATTCTTACATAAAATAAGTAATCGAAAGTTATTTTAAATATAATCTTTTATCAATTTAAATAATAGACAATAAATATAACTTTACATGCATAAACAAATAATACAACAATAAAACTCACATTAATGCATATAATATAATATATAACTAATTTATATGCATAACTAACATACACAAAATCACAAAATGTGATGAAATACATTATATAATAAAGAAAAAAGAAAATCTATGATTAGAGAAGTAGGGATGAAAAACACAAACCTATAAAATGCAAAAATACACAACATAAGCAAAAAACTAATATTTTGGATTAAAAAAAATATTGAACAATAATTTTCCACAAAAAAACATATCGGGAATCAATTTTCGCACAAAAATATTGAACAAAAATTCTGGTTTTCAAAAATAAATCGAAAAACAAAATTTTCACAAAAAAAATATATATGCATTTGGGAATCTAACATATAAACATTCTGAAAATCGAAGTATTGCAATAATAAAGCATTTGGTTTTGTTTTTTAAAATTGAATCGTAATAAGTAGGGTTTTCACAAAGAATATCAATTTCAAAAATTCAATTTCATCCAAAGAACAAAACGAAAACAAACATATTCGCAACATTAACATCAAATACCTCTAACACAGAAGAAATTCTTAAATTTAACATTAATAATAATAATTTTCTTCGCCGAAAATCCATGCCGAAATCACTTTGAAATGAACAGAAACTTGCGCGGAGGAGGATATTTTTTTTGCGTTTCCAATGTCACGACGGAAAATGATTTGCAATATTTTGTAAAGGTAAATTGGTAATTTTACTTTATTATTATTGTTTAGTATTTTCAGGAATTCACGATAAGTAGGTCTCAACCAACTTAAAATTTTCAACACAATTTTATTTAAATTTTTAATCAATCAGCTCTAAACATTTTTTAAGTGCGTTATCAAACAACACCTTAGATTTATTCAAGTTAAGTCTACTATGAAAGCTATATACTTAAAAAATTAATTGAGAAATATATGAAAAATAAGAAATTAGGCATGAATTTATTAATTTGAAAAAAAATTATGATAAAGTAGCAAAAAATTTAATTTGGTAGATAATATGTAAGAAAAAGATATTAAGTATATATATTGAACTGATTAAGGATATATATGAGAGAGTGATGTCTAATGTTAGGTTGGTACAATGCATCAATCAGGAGTTTCCAATAAAAATGAGACGGTACTAAGAATCATTAAGTTATATTTTTATGTTAATTAAAATTAAGAATAAATAAAAAACAACACTTCAAGAAGATATTTATTAGTATATGTTATTTGTAGATGATATATTTGAGGGTTGCACTCGATTCTAAGGGATTTAGGATTCATAATAAAATAAATTACTAAAAATATGAGTTTAATAATATTAAAATTAATAATAACATGATAATCAAAATAAGGAAATAGAAATATCAAACACTAGTTATTTCAAGTAATTAGATTTTATTTTAAGTAAAAAGAGAGAAATTTAATAGGTAATATCTCACAAGATAAAGGTTGAATGAATCAAATAAAGAGATACAATAGAAATTTAATGCATCATGAGTTCTTTGTGATAGATGAGTGCTAAATAGATTAAAAGAAAAATTTAATAAAATATAGATACAACTAGTCATATTGTATGTAAATATATGTTGAGCGACTAATAAATAACATATTCGAAGCATGATGGTTGTAGAGATGAAGATGATAAGGTGAAAGCATGGTAAGATTAAGAAATATAAAATTAGAAATGATGTTATTAAAAATAGATTAATGCATCATGAGTTCTTTGTGATAGATGAGTGCTAAATAGATTAAAAGAAAAATTTAATAAAATATAGATACAACTAGTTATATTGTATGTAAATATATGTTGAGCGACTAATAAATAACATATTCGAAGCATGATGGTAGTAGAGATGAAGATGATAAAGTGAAAGCATGGTAAGATTAAGAAATATAAAATTAGAAATGATGTTATTAAAAATAAAATTAAAATAATTTATGTAAATGATAAAATATAAGAGAATTTATAAGATGATTTGGTCATGTCTAACATAGATCTTTAGTGCGCATGTTAAAAATTATGAGATTACTTGGGTTGACTTAATCGAGTCACTTAGGTCCAACTAGTTGCCACCCTGGCATAGCCTGTTGCCCCTACTAGGCCAATATACCATGACAACCATCCCTTCCTTGCTACCATGTTGATGCAGCATGACCTAAAGGAATGTACCATGTCGTGTCAACACAATGCAATGGCCAACAAGGCTAAAAAATTTGAGTCATGTCATCTTAGCACAGCCCATTAGACATCTCTATAATCAACTAGCGCGAGAGGAGAACTCGAGTCTAGGAGATTTAGGATTCATAATAAAATAAATTACTTAAAATATGAGTTTAATAATATTAAAATTAATAATAATGTGATAATCAAAATAAGGAAACAAAAATATCAAACACTAGTTATTTCAAGTACTTCGATTTTATTTTAAGTAAAAAGAAAGAAATTTAAAATGTTATATCTCACATGATTAAGGTTGAATGGATCAAATTAAGAAATACAATAGGAATTTAATACATCATGAGTTCTTTGTGATAGAAGAGTGTTTTATGTAAGTCATAATATATGAGTGCCAATTAGATTAAAATAAAAATTTTATAAAATATAGATACTACTAGTCATAATGTATGTAAGTATTTGTTGAGCGACTAATAAATAAAATATTCAAAATATGATGGTAGTAGAGATGAAGATGATAAGATGAAAGTATGGTAAGATTAAGAAATATAAAATTAGAAATGATGTTATTAAAAATAAAATTAAAATAATTTATGTAATGATAAAATATAAGAGAATTGTTTGAGATAGTTTGGTCATGTCCAAAACATATTTTTAGTGCAAAAATTAAAAATTATGAGATTTTTTGGGTGGACTTGAACCATGAGTCACTTAGGTCCAACTAGGCGCCACCATGGCATGGTCCGTTGCCCTTACTGGGCCAACATGCCATGTCAACCATCCCTTCCTTGCTACCATGTCGATGTAGCATGACCTAGGGGAATGGACCATGTCAACACAACATGGCCTAGGGGATGGATGTGGACCATGTCGTGTCAACACAGTGCAATGGCCAACATGACAAAAAAATTTGAGTCAGGTCATCGTAACACAGTCCATTAAACATCCCTATGATCAACTGCTGTGAGAGGAGAGTCATTTGAGAAAAGTCATGGACGTATCCATCTAGTATAGAGGTTTCAAACATGCCGGGCGGCCCGAGCATGGTCCAGAGCCTGAATTGGCTCGGCATGGTCTTTGATCGTGCCCGGACCGAGCAGGGCAGACTGTATGCACGACTTGTGCTGTGCCATGCTGAGGGATGTATGCCCGGGTGCCATACCAGGGTGCGACCCGAGTGCTTGGCTCATGGACACGACATGGGGCACGATCTGACACGTGCTTCTGGATCCGTCAATCTGGTCTGGATAGAGGTTCATGCCTGACCCGATGCTCAACATGGTGACGGACGACGCCCGACGTCCGGCAGGGGATGCAACGAGCTGAGTGGGTCATCGGGAGCACCCATATCTTTAAATCCCAGCCCAAATGAGCCTGAAACTGGGTTGACTTTGGGTGGCGGGCCTTGTCGGGCCTGTCTTCAGTGAATTGTGCTGGGCTAGACATGACACGGTTACTGTAGCATGCAGTGCTTGACATCGCATGTGGGCCCGTATTAGCCTAAAAAAATGGGATGTGCTGGGCCGGCACGCCTGTTTGACGCATGTAATCTAGTATATACCTTTATGTCAGTATCATAATTCTTTCAACCTTCATCTCTCATTCTTAGTAAGTCTCACATCTTGTATTTAGTTGAACACTAACACGAGGTTTCTCTTCCTAACACAAAACATTATAGAAGTCTCACTACTATCTAGAAGGAAGTGTATCACTACTATCAAGTATTAAGTATAAAAACAAAATCAATAATGTCAATGTTATCAAGTATAAAAAAAAATCAAAAACAGAAACATTTATTACTTAACTATTAGTAACAAGACTTAAGAGTGAACTTATCACAATGGTATTCAAAGAACATCATATTTGTACTTGTGATGATTCTCCTACCTCTGGGCTCTGGTTAGTATCACTTTTATACTCCTTATGAATACTCGAATATCCAACAAAGATGTTTTTATCAGCATAAATAATTATCCTTTATTTATCTAATTAAATATTTATAATAAAATAACCACATTCAAAAATCTTGAATAAAAAATAAAAAAAATATATTTCTAAGATATAAAAGATAATTTAACATATATTCTAAAAGAATAGAATATGATATTCTATTGATTAAAAAAATTAATGATAAATATTGTTTCTCGTTAAAATAGTCTATGAACACTATTGTAGAAGACATGTGTTAGTCTGTTCAACTAAATATTAATTTTTTTTCTCAATCATCTCATTCTAAACAAGAGTATAGTATAAAATATATAGAAAATTATCTCATATTTCTCAAAAAACTAAAAAAAGTAATAAAAATTATATTTCAAAATATTTACCGCAATCAAATCAAATTGTTATTCTTTCATAAATTTTTTAAATATAAACAAAAAATTCATTTTTTCTTTTAAAATCAATAATCATATATTTCTAGTATATTCATCAAAAATTAAATAAAATATCTCAAGTCATCATGTGTAATCATCCAACAAGGACTTCAAATATATGAATAAATCAAAATGAGTATATCTTACATAATATCTTCCAAATATATAGAAAGTTGTGATGTGATATCCTAACTAACATTCCTCACAGTTAATAAATATCACCCTCTTGATATATATCTTCAATATTTAAAGTTCACCCAATAATGATAATCCTAGTTGATAGTGTACAACAAACAAATCAATAGCAGTCAAAATAATTAGATAATCTTTTATGGGTGAAGGGAAATAAGTAAAATTCATCTCACTCAATTTTCATTAGAGTAAGCCATCTACCTAGTCCATCAATCTCATACAGAAATATCAAAAAATAAAAAAATAATGTTACATATTAATTGCTTAATAAAGCAATTGATTAAAAAATAAAGTATGACAAAACACTAGAATAAAAAGGAAGCATGTCAAAATAAAAGATCTAACATTAACTAATACAATCATATCATTGATCATAATATTATCATGAACTTTAAACTCTAAAAAAAAATAATGAAAAAAAACCACTAACTTAGAAGCATTCCTACCAAAGCTATTAGTGCCCAGGTAACAAAATCTTAAATGCACCTCCTGAGTCATCATAACCCAATTAGTAAGTGTACACATAGAATCCAATAATTTATTGTCCAACTTTTAACCCCCCAAAACATCATCGATGAGTATATCAAAATAATTACATCTCAAAACTTTTTGCTTGTGTCCCAAAAGCCAAGTAATATGGACATACTCAAGTCTATCGATTGTTATAGATACACGAATAATTATACATCAATCACCAATCATTCATCTGATTCAACCCAAGGTGGTTCATCTAACAAGTATCCCAAGTATCTTGGCCCATGCATCAAATCTTCAAATGATGTAGCCCACAACAAATATATATATGCTTTCAATATCTACTAAATTATTTTCAATAATCTCATATTAATTTTAATCATCATTTTCTTTTATATAAATGACACACAAACAACTTTCAAAAGTAACACATCAACATCATCATAAATCACATGTTTTCATGCCAAAATTCAAAAAAAACATACTTAACACTAGCCTAAGAACCATTATGCCAAAATTCAAAAATACATATTGATGTGACCATATGAATCATCATGGTATCATCATCAAGGCCCCCAAAAACTTTGTTGAATCACCAAAAAATGGTTTTAAACATAAGAAATCTGCAATTACTCACCCATGTACACCAAAACCCAAAAAATAGTATTACTGAAAATGTCAAGAACCTGACACCTCCATTCCCAATGCCAACTACTGGAGAAATTCCTTGTCATCCTTTGCAAAAGATAAGAGTTCAACCCCATGAATAACCCACACTAGCTTGGGATAGTCACTAGGCACCAATGGTCTGTTTTAGGCAGTAACTAGTAACTAGAAGGGACCAGCCCCTCCTTGAGCATAAGCTAGGGCCTAGGGTAGAGTAGGGGCCTCTAGTAGTAGGGCCCCAACTTTATTTTATTTTTTAATTTGTATGAATATGTGTGTGTGTGTGTGTATACAAATGAAAAATTTTAAAATTTAAATTATTTTTAAAATTGAAATTGCACATATAATATGTATGAAAATCACTATAAATAAATATAAAAAAATATATTTAAGTCTAAATTAAAAATATAAATCTATATCTATATGCATAAAAAATACAAAAAAAAAAAGATTAAAATGGGGTACAAGCCAATGTAGTGCCAATAACAATATCATAAATATAATCTTATTTTGTCTAGTTTAAATCATTACAACTCTAAGTCTTAGTATCATTTTTTTTGAATGTCATCTAATTGTATTTTTTTGATTTTATTTTGAAGATTCATATGTAGATCCTCTCAAAATTTTAATCATGATAGAGCTTCAATAATATCTGAATATAGTATGCTCATCCTATTTGAAATTATATATAAAAAAAAATAAATTTTTTTGCTATGCTAAACATCAAATGAGTTAGTAGACCACGTGCTATGTTATTATGTAGATTTATATAATTTATACCAATTTAATATATCAAAAATTATTATATTATAATGTGACAAGATGGAATTGTAATTGGTATTTAAATATCTTGATAACTTATTTTTATTTAATAGATCTCCCTTTCATTGATCACTGACTAATTGAATAAAAAGTTATCTTCAAATTTCATATCTATTTTAGTATTTGGAGGTTGACTAAAATTATCAAATTTATTTTTATAATATTTATATAGGTTATTTAATTATTTGTAAATCATATCTTCCAATTTTTATGATTGATTCATACAATTATTTTTGTATTTGATAATATTATTCATGTATTTTAACTTAATCTCATGATCAATATAAATAGTTAATTAATAAAGATATGAAATGGATGATTAATATTATAAATATATTTTTTTCATTTTAATAGCTATGGTTTTGAAATTTAAGTGTTTTTATGTTTGTTAAAAATATTATTTATATTGCATATACATCTAAGTGTAATGTAGGTTATAAGAGTATATAATGATGAACATATTTGTCGTATCTTAAAAAATGTTCATATAATTATCAATTATAAATTTTATTATAGTTTAATTTGTTAATTATTGTTTTATTGATTTTTTATTTACTTAGTTGGATATCACATATTGGTAACTAACACAAATTTAAGTTTAAATATGCAGAATTTTATTTGTCTGATATTTATTTGAAATTTTTATTTTTTAGACCTAATGACTTACGTAATATGTAAAAATTTTGTAGTCTACTAGATATTCTAATATATTTTAATGTGTTACATATATATTCTAATGTGTTATATATATATATTTTAATGAGGAAAAATTAATTTTTAAGTTGACTTGTACTATTAGGTTTATTGTGTGACAAATACACATGATGTGAAAAATCTTAGTTAAGTTATAATTTTAATGGTTCTCATAAAAGTATTTATCGTCACACTATTATTTGAAATATTTATTAAATATTATATTAAATATTTTATTTTGTATTCAATTATAATCAACAAAGTTGACAATGACAAATATGAATGATTTGTCATTGTGACTAGTCTAACTATCAAACATTATTAAAATCATTTCACTTTATGTTCTAAGTTTATTAATAACTAATTATTTATTATTTATAATTTTTATTATATTATTCCTATAAGTCGCCCTAGAAATCTGATAATAATTGGGCATAAAATATTTCTACTTTAAATGAATTAGCCAAATATAATGAAAATCTAAGTAAAAGACTAATGCCGACATTGCCAATAAATGTAGCCATGCATTCCTCCACAAACTTATAGCAGTAAATAAATGGGGTCACTAAATCTGAAGTTGATCCAAATTTAATTATCTCATCACTTAGTTGAGTTTGTATGAGATTTAATATATTATATATTTTGGTTTATTATTTGATATATCTCATAAAGTATTTAGTCTTATTAGTATATATATTTTTTATAATATATATATATATTTATATTATGCTGAATCTTTTATATTTTTTATAATTTTTATTTTTAATAATCTAAAAAGTAGGTCCATAATAAAGATATTAATTTTTTAGGATTTTTAGGCATCATCACCGAGACTGACCAAGAACTGAGAAATAATTTAGTTTTTGACCTTTTTGCCAGGTTATTATAATATAAATTGATATCTATGTTTTTTTCATAATATTTATTATTATTTTTTATTTTTTAAATTTTAGAGAGCTTTTGAGGATGAGAACAGTTTATTTTTTAAATTCTAAAATTATGTTGGAAAAAAATAATTGAAAAAAAATCATGTGTACTTTGTAAAAATTCAGACACAACTCACTCAAAATTGAAGTTGAGAAATAGCAAATTCGCAACTATAAGGATCACATGTCAATATTAATCTATATGATTATATTTTATATAATATTATTATAAATATAAATAAATTTCAAATAACAATATTACTTGCATATTGTAATTTAGAAAATTTTAATGATATCCTATTTTGAGATAAAATAAATTATAGTTTCAGTGAAAAAATTATAAATATTAATTTCTTCTTTATAAATAATTTTTTTTAATTAATTTATTTTTTTTTATTTTATTTGGGTAGAAATCTAATTTACAATGAATTTTTGTCGATAGCTATTCAAGAGATATTCAATGGTTGTGGTATATTTTAATTTTTTTTGTTAGTATTTTTTTAGCCCTCTCATCGGAAAATGACATGCATCTTTGTCGTAGGCTTATCGTTGCAAAGACAACAACTATTATTAAAATAAGGAGCTTGCACTTCACGTGCCCATTCAATAAAACATTATATAAATTAGAGCATGAAACTCATGTGCTTTTTGAATTAAATCCAGCACGAACATGCCCTTGTATTCCACTGTCATGCTTGACGTGTTGGTCATATTAAATCCATCGTGTTGTTCAATACCATTGGTTGGCAGTTGTCACACATAGGTTGTCATGATTCCTGCTTGTGTCATGTTGTGACTGACATACTTTTTTCTGGGCTATGCATTAGGTTTGGTTTGGGTTGCTCGACTTGTCGATGATCACTCCAGTTGATCTAGGTTATATTAGTAATTTAAACCTCGGAGATTGTTGTATGAAAGTAATCACAAATATATTTTACTTATTATTTATTGTCACGACTCACGAGTATTCTCTTATTTTTATTTTAATATAAAATATTTTTTTTATTATAATATAGAAAGATAAGAGAGCGAAAGATATAGGAGAAACAAATTAAATACATGAATACATTAATGTGTATATAAATAATTCAATGAATATATACATTAATACACAAATAATTGTATCAATAAATACATATTAATCTATGCCAATTAATACATATTAATATATGAATAATAAGAGTCACAAGAATATTAATATGCAAAAGATTAATGGAGAGTTTATGGACATCAATGATATTGTTCATAATACTAATCATTGGATGTTCATAATACTGCCTCATTAAAAATTTGTACCAGGAAAACCAAGTGGGACAAAATCATGGTGAAGAAAAAAAGAGTACAATATAAAATATCATTTTAAATCTCTGAGCCTGCCCATTCAAATACTATGAACTAGCTTTTTAAATGTTTTAGTAGGTAGAGTCTTGGTGAATAAATCTACTAGATTATTAGTTGAATGAATTGATTAAATATTAATATCATCTTTTTTTAGTAAATTATGAGTAAAAAAGAATTTTGGTGATATATGTTTTATTCTATCCATTTTAAATATATCCATTTTTTAATTGAACAATGCATGCAATATTATCTTAATACAAGGTTGTCGGGATCTCCTTGCTAAAAGATAAATCACATGATCCTCGAATATGATATATTATTAGATTTTAACTAAAAATATTCTCGATTTTCTCCATGAATTACTAAGATCTCTAAATGATTAGAAGATGTGACAGTAATTGATTATTTCGTAGAACGTCATGAAATGGCTGTATCATCACTTGTGAACAAATAACCCATTTGTGATCGAGCATTATGAGAGTCAGACATATATTTCACATCTGCATAATCAATTAACTCTATTCCAATGTCTTCTTGTTGGACAAGAACTATATCTTGCTAACAAATTGATAGAAAATGATATATCAGGTCGTATATGACTTGTAAAATATAATAATGCTCTAATAATACTAAGATATGATACTTCAGGACTAAGGATTTTTTCATAATCCATTCAAGGTTGGAAGGGATTTTTATTCAAATCTAATAATCTTACAACCCTTGAAGTGCTCAATGAATGTGCATTATTCATATAGAATCGTTTCAACACTTTTGATATATATGCTGATTGATGAACAACAATTTCATTCTCTAAGTGTTCAATTTGTAAACCAAGGTAAAATTTTATTTTTCCGAGATTTTTTATTTTAGATTCTTTCTTTAAGTTGTCAATTGCTTCTGAAAGCTCGCTCATTCATAGTTCTAATAATATTCATGTCATCAACATAAATTGTAATTATAATGAACTCGGATTCAGATCTCTTAATAAATACACATGAGCAAAGGAGATCATTCTTATATTATTTTCTCAATAAATATTCACTAAGATGATTATATCACATACGTCTAGATTATTTCAACTCATAGAAATTTACATAATTTTATCGACTAAAGTTTTCGAGGACCTGAATTATGTGTTGCAGGTAATTTTTATCATCCTGGGATTTTCATGTAAATATTACTGTCAAGTGGTCCATATAAATAAGTTGTAACTACATCCATTAAACACATATCAAGTTTTTCATGTGTTATCAGGCTAATTAAATATTGAAAAGTTGTTGTATCCAGTATCCACTATATGAGAATATGTCTTTTCATAATTAATACCATATATTTGAGAGAATCTTTGTGCAACTAATTACATCTTATATTTGATAATTTTTTTTATCGCATCTTGTTTTTACGCAAATATTCATTTGTATCCTATAAGTTTGACTTAATCAGTTGTACATACAATAGTACCAAAAACTTTGTGTTTTGAAAGAGAATTCAATTTTACTTCAATTATATTTTTTTTATTTTGGTCAATTATCTCTCTATCTACATTCCTCAACAGACTTTGGCTCAATGTCATTGTTATCATTAACGATGTTGAGTGACATATTATAGACAAATATATCATTGAAGTCAATTTTATACTGATTTTATCTTTGGCCAATTGTGACATAGTTTATCAAAATTTCTTGATTGTCACAAGTTTCAAGTACCTGAATTTCTTCTGGAATTATAACTGGTGACTCTTTTAGAGCCATCAATTCCTAAACTTGATCATTTGATCCTTTTCTTTTTTGAGGATTTTTATCTTTGGAATCAATTGATCGATCATATTTTACTGATGCTTTAGGTTCATTGGCAACAAATTGTCCTACAGCGATATCAATTCTAACTGGAGCATTAGCAGTTAGTATGTAAGATGTAGTTACTCTCTTCAGATTAGTAAATATATCTGGCAATTTATTTGCTAAATTTTGTAAATGAATAATTTTTTAAACTTTCAATTCATATTTTTTTCTACGAGAGTCAAGATGAGACAATGATAATTGATTGCAACTAATAGTTTTTTTCAATTGTTTATTTTCTTTCTTTAAAGTTGAAAAATCTGATTAATCAAAATAATAATCAGTAAAATGAGCCGTAAATAAATTTCAAGTTGATGGCTCTAAATATTTGATTATCGATGGAGATTTATATCCAACATGTATTCCCAATCTTCTTTGGAAACTCATATTTATGCGTCGTGATGGAGTAATCAGAATATATAACACACATTAAAAAATTCTTGGATGATAAATATTTGGTTCTCGACCAAAAATTAATTGTAAAGGAGAGAACTCATAATAATTTGTTACTCTAATACGAATCACTACTACGGCATGCAAAATAGCGTGGCCTAAAATAGAAGTTGGGAGCTTCGTTCTCTTTAGTAATGACTTTACAATTAATTGGAGGCATTTAATAAATGATTTTGCAATACTATTTTGTGTACGAACATATGCTACATGATGTTCAACAGTTATTTCAATATACATATTATAATCATTAAAAACTTGGGAAGTAAATCTTTTGCATTGTTAAATCGAATTGACTTAATCAGATAATTTGAAAATTAAGTCAGTAACGGAATTATTTGAGCAAGTAATCTAGCAAATACTTGGTTACGCTTTGATAATAAAGAGACATGTGGTCATCTTATTGATGTATCAATTAGAATCATAAAAAAATCAAAATGGTCCATATGATGGATGAATATGCCCACATACATCACCTTATATATGTTGTAAAAATGTAAGGACTTTTATCCTTATTTTTGTTGGTGATCGTCTTATAATTAATTTTCTTTAAGAACAAGCATCACATGAAAATTATAATATATTATCAATATGTATTTTTGCTCCTCCGGATAACAATATATTAGTTTTTCTGTCGCTCTCAATCAATTTTGCACTACACTATATTGTATTCACATCTAATTTTTGTATTATTAAAAAGAAAAAAAAAATTTATTTTTAAGTATAATATGCGCTGATGCACTATCTGTGAGACTCATATCATTGTCATCGATTAAGGATATCACCAGATGAGTTTTCATATTCTTCATAAGAAATAATGTATATAATAAGAAAATTATAAAATAATACATAATAAAAATAATTTTCATTATTCAGTAGTACGATGACTTTCATAATTGCACACTCAAATACATAAATATAAACGATAAATATTTTATTTTTGAAGATTTTCATCACCAAACAAGTTTTTGATATTTGCTTCAGGCTGAATAAAGAAATTAACAACATCCAAATGAGTTATACCATAAAAGTCATGATCAACACTCTAATCCTTAGACATAAAATTTGTCTCAATCACTTTTTTATCTTTTTTTTTCAGTGATTTTGGTAGAGATCAACCATATGTTTTGGTGTACAACAGGTACGTGACCAATGATTTTTAATGCTGCAACGATAACATAAATTTGTCATCAATTTGTTATTTTTACTACTTATGTTGTCTTTTTAATTTTCTTCCCCTTTTGATATCCTGACACATTCTTGGGTCGTCAATCATAATTGTAACTATTGTGATCACGTCCTCGTCCACGTCCTCGTCCACGTTCATGACCCTGCCTATGATCACGACCACGATCATGACCGTGGCCTCAACTTTATCCATTATAAGGGTAATATGTTATCACATTCACTTCAAGGAATGAAGCCAAACCGGTTGGACGAGCCTCGTGATTTTTTATCAAAAACTCATTGTTTTGTTTGGCTATAAGAATACATGAAATCAATTCAAAATATTTTCTAAAACTTTTTTTATGATATTGTTACTGTAGGAGCATATTGGATGCATGAAAAGTGGAGAATATTTTCTAACATATCCTCATCAGTAATTTTTTTTCACATAACTGTAATTGAGAATTAATTTTAAATATTACTGAGTTATAATCATTCAGATTTAAAATCTTGTAGTTTCAAATGCATCTAGTCATAACGAGCTTTTGGGAGAATTACTCTTCTCTGATGTTCATACATTTCCTTCAAATAGTTCCACAAAACAAGTGGATTCTTTGTGGCAAGGTATTTAGTTTTTAATCATTCATGAAGCTGACGACGAAGAAAAATCATTGCTGTCTTTATTTTGAATGGATGTTGTATTTTTTTATTGTATCTCCAAGACTATTTGCATCTAGATGGATTTTAATATTTAGTATTCATGATAAGACATTCTTTCCCATGATATTAAGAGTTACAAATTTCAATTTTGTAAGATTCGACATAATAATATTCTAATATATTTTCAATATATTTCTTGAAAATTCAATAGAGCTTCATGCTGATAATGTATTATGAAATAGTAGGACAAGAGAGCGAGATAAATAGGAAAAATATGAGAGATATTTCTTATTCATTCAAGTTTATATTGACTCATACAAAGGCTTCCTATTTATATGGTTTAATACATGAAAATATTAATGTATATATAAATACATCAATGAATATATACATCAATATACAAATAAATATACCAATGAATACATATTAATCCATGCCAATTTATACATATTAATCTATGAATAATAATAGTTACAAGAATATCAATAGTCAAGAGATTAATGGAGAGTTTAAGACATCCTTAATATTGTTCATAATTTTGATAATTATTTATGATAACGAAATGATATGTTAGATGAACATAGTGTCATCATATTTAGTTATACTTAGGATATGGTTTCGAAATCTTTAGGCAAACTAATAGTTGGATATAAATGAGAGTACATAGTATAGATTGATGCTGAAGGGATTGTTGATCAGCTCAAAACCACATTGGTATCTAGATGATTTATAAAGAATTACAATATTGTTTATTGGAATGTGTTTTTATCTGTAACTAAGATGATTATTGTTTTGATATTTTTTTAAATTGTCATATCCCATACGTGGACTATATATTAATTGAATGTGAGGAATGTCTTTATTCATAATGATCTCTAGGAAGATATATTTATGCAATAACTCACATTTTTTTTTTAATTTTTGGGAAGAACATGATGCTTAGATTATCAAGATTTTTTATGACCTAAAATGAAATTCTAATGTATGATTTAGTATGCTCTCTTTTACACTAACAACCATTGGTCAAAAGAGATGTGTATTAAGTTATTTGTATTTTAATGATATTCTGATTACATGATATGATAGTATGAGCATATCTTTATTGAAATTGTTTATATAGATAATATATTGAGTTTTAAGTAAAATATTTGGAGTTTATTATATCTTTTTTTCGGTATGATAAAATATTTTTTTATGATCAATCTGTCCTAAATGAGTTTTACTCTGAATATTTTTTTATGAACAATTTGTCCTAGATGAGTTATACTCTGAATATTTTCTTATGATCAATCTATTCCTAGATGAGTTATATATTCAATAATTTCATATCTCAGTAAGAATGAATATATATCTTTTAACATACCACTTGATCTGAGTATAAATTTGTATGTATATTTTAGTTCCTCAATCAATTCCACTATGTTTAGGAGAATCATATGGGAAGCTGAATCATTTAACATTGATCTGATTTGATACAATCTACATTAGTATAATAGTCATTTCTTAGATTCTTATAGAAAGATTTATGAGAACATATTTCTTAGAATTCTCTAGTATGTGAAAAATGTTCTAAGACATGAGGATTCATTTAGAGATTAGATTCATAACTAGATAAAGAAATATTTAGATTGTATTTTTTTTTTATTTTTTATATTTTTTATTATTTTTATTAATTTTTATTATTTATTATTATTATTATTATTAATTTTTAATTTTCAATTATTTTTAATTATTTGTAATTGTTTGTAATTATTTTAATTATTTTAATTATTTTAATTATTTTTTAATTATTTTTTTAGATAGTAGTTGAGCTTTAGCAATTGCAGAAAGGAGATTTATTATATAATTTTGTGTTTTTCTCATATATAATCTTATCTTATGGAAACTTAAGAGACATATTATTATTTTTGGATCCAGTGTAGATGCATAATATAGAGCTATGATATTAAATAATATGTGAGCTCTAATATATTAGTTATTAGTTAGATGAGTTTTATTTATTAATTCAGAGGTTGATGATGTTTTATTATGATATTCAAATAATTTAGTATATTTGTGTCAACTAAGGGGCTGTTTGAATAATACTTAATTTGTTCAAACTATTGAAAATAAAAATTTTCAATGATTTTAAATTTTTAATGTGTGTGATAAAAAATTTTGGAAGCTGAAAATTAAAAATTTTAAGTGAAAAAGTATTGAAAATATTAAATAGATAGAGGTCTACTTTATATTGAAGGCTAAAAATTTTTAGTAAATTTTTTTTAAGTTACTATTATTTTTTTTTTCATTTTCTTATTCATGCTGCAGTTCCGTTTATAAAATTATCTTCTCTTCCTCTTTTTTTTATTACACCACCATACCATCACAATTCTAACAATAACTTTCTTGTCATGATTAATTTAAGAGAGGAAATAATAAATCAATAAGGTATTCATTAATTTTTATTTTTATATTAAAAATTTGGATAATTTTAAATAATTTAGATTTTATTAGTTATTTTTTAAATATTTTTATTTTTATTGGATTTATGATTTATTTATAGATATGTTTTTAGCAATTTAATTTTTTATAATAATAAATAATTGTAGTGAAAAAAAAATTTACTAGAAATTCTATTTATGTTGGATAATATATAATACAATGATGATAAGGGTAAATATATAAAATACATCATTTTTAGCATTTAACATTTACAGTTATTAAACAATATATTTATTTTCAGTATTCAATTAATAATATTTTATAAAATAATTTTTCAATGCAAATTCAATACTTAGAAAATTCAGTACTTAATTTTTAGCATTTATCTTTTTCAGCTTTATCAAACAATCCCTAAGTATTCTAGCAGCGGACAAAACATATTCAAATTGATTTCATTTTATGCGAGAGAAGTTTCAAGATAATTTGATAGCCATTGTCTACATATCAATGAGTGAGTATATTGTAAACATTTTCCTGAAATTTCTTAGATGATCATAAGTTTTTTTAGTGGGTATGTTTATTCATTAATGTTCATTTATTTTTATATTGTTTGGAAACACATAATATGTGGGATGTGCCCAACTATATATATATATATAATTATATTTTTTTAAGTTAAATGAAAGTACTTTTTTTTTCTTTTCTGCTTCCTCTCTCTCATTCTCTCTATATTTGCCAAAATTCTAATAAGGTTTCAATTTTAATAGTAAAATAAAATGGATGTTCTTCACTGTTGAAGAAATTGGGAACAAATACTTGGTTTTTCATAAAATTTGTTATTGACCATATTTGAATGTTCATCATGAAGGTTGATCTTTATAATATGGTAGAAAGATTGAAAATTAAACTAGTTTTTATTACTGCTATTCGCTAGTGGTAGGTTTTTTATTTATATATAAAGATTGTATTTTTTCATGAAGATCATGATGTAATTTTTATTGATTAATTATCTATTTATTGTGTCTATTAATAAGAGAAATAACACTTGATTTCTAGATTATAGAAAATATAATATAGGCCAAAGTAATCACCAAAAACTTAGTTTCATAGATTTTATTCTATAGTGATTATTTTCAATTTATACAAATGATAATTCTTGTTTTTATTGGAGTTCAAATGATTGACTTATAATTTCTCATGTAAATGAATGATATTATTATTATTATTAGTGATAATGAGTTATGTATTACTCGACACTTATACTATTTGCTGACTTAGTTTTAGATACAGAATTTAAAAACATTATATTTTCTTGAGATCAATATTATTTACTCTTGTAGAGTTTGGCTTTTTATGGTATGTTCATATTGATTTATTGTTTGTAATATATTTGATTTTGATTGTTCTTACTGATTCTTTAATCAACTTAATTAGATATAAGAAAATTATACAAATTTAATAAAATTTTTTATAATTCACTTAAATTAATTGTTTTCTAGACTGTTTATTCAAATTCTATAAATTATTTTTTGCATGCTCAAATGTGCCAATGAGTTGTTTGAATCTAATATTTTATTTTATAAATATAAATTATGATTCATTGTTAGCTTATTGGGTGCTTTGATTCAAGCGGGACATTATCATAACAGAGAAAATTTCTCAAATAAGATTTTGCTTCTTTTGAAAAGGTTGTTTTGACTGATTGACTCATAAAAAAATAAGATGTACATAATTATTTTTTAGATTAAGTGAAAATATCAATTATAAATTTATGAGTGATGATATTTGAGTTTTGGATCAGACACTTCCTTAAAGGAGCTCTAGTTTTCAAAGTTCATGTTAGCCCTGGTTTGTGTTAGACTATCCTGGGTTTCAGCGAGGTCAGCTTTGGCTCAAGCTCAAGGCTAGCCATGACTTGGGCTACTGTCTTGCCTTTTTCTGAAAAAAAAAAAACAGTTGGGTCAGTGATAGGCGCAACTGACATGCCTAACCTGGTCAGTTTGACCTACATTCTTTATTTTTAATGGGCGTATGAATCTCATGTGTCATATTTAGGTTCAGGTTCATATCGCTTCGAGGCCAGAGTCCCATTTGCATTGGGGACTCTAGCCAAATTTGGCCTTGCCAGGTCGGGACTTTGGATTGTGCAATGCTCCTTCTTTGGTGGCATTTGGGTCGACCCTCAAGGTTCGTTCAGGCGAGGACATGCCTGTGGCCTCTCTGGTCAGCTCTAATTTTTAATATGATGTTGGTGGGGCCAAGTCAAGCCAGGCTTAGTTTTTTTCCAGTCCATGCCAATTCTTGGTCAAACCACACGGTCTGTTTGTCACCTTCAGGTTAATTTATTCATGTCATATTAGTAGTTGATATAAAGTATTCTAAATGCTGAACTTTCTTTTCAAATTTTCATTGAGCAAAAATGTAGATCAGGGGATGACAATGAGGTAAGTTAAAGGTGGGTTGCTTCTTTAGATGTGTCAAACGGGCTAGGCCGGCCCGGGCAGGCTCGTCCCATTTTTTCGAGCTCCGTGCGTGCTTTCGTGCCGGGCCCGCTCGGGCCTGGCTTGGCCGTACGGGCCAGTAATTTTTTTTTATTTTTATTTTATTTATATAAATTATTAAATTATATATAAAATTTTAGATAATGTATAATATTATATATTTATAATACGAAAAATGTTAAAATTTATTAAAATAACATTGTTTAAATTTTTTTTTATAATGTAATATAAAATTAGTTTAAATTTATTAAAATTATATAATATAGTTATAAATTTTTAAATGAAAAATTAAAACAAAAAAAATAAATAAATCAATGCATTTTGTTTAAAAAAATTAAAATTAAAATAAACATAAGCAACTCAAATAAAAAATAACCAATCAGCCATTTGATACCGAAGGTCCGAACCAAATAAATTATAGTTTCAACATAACGTATAAATAAAGCGTACAATCAATAAAAAATAAAACATCGAAATCAAAAAATAGTAGATCATCATCAATCGTCAATCGGCATATCATTAGCATCATCAGTCGCAACATCAAAATCAATATCATATGGATCATCATCATCAGCAATCAACTTCTTCGCTATCGTAGTGGATGCGGCTGCAGTCCCAGTCACAGTCCCAGTTCCAGCACGATCATGGATGCTAAACCTCGAATCCTTCCAATCCTTCAAATAAGCCAATGCCTCAACAATATTTGGACGTAATCTCGATCTCTTATCTGAAATCACGTTCACTGCAACAGAAAAAGCAGACTCCGATGCTACGCTCGACATCGGAGGAGTCCGTAGATCCCGTGCCATCCTAGATAGTACGAGAAAGGTGGACTCATATGATTTCCATCACTGTAATATATTAAGATTCTTAGTATCAGAATATAATAGGATTAAGCAGTATTCGGTATCTAAGTACCGAGAAAACTCGCTCTTATGTGATGGTCCACCTCTACGTTTTTCCCTTGCTAGCTGAATGGAAAAATCGTTATCTCCGAACAAGGTATCAATGTCCGTAATCACAGTCTCACCACCACCATCATTATATCTAGTATCGTAGTATGTTAACAGGTCAGTCAATTTCTCGTGAATGAACCCTTCATGTGGCTCTTCCAAGTTCATGCACGAGGAAATGTTGGTCAGAGTGTTTTTTATCCCTTTCACCTTAATCCTAGGGTCCATGCATGCAGCGAAACAATAAAGAGATGAAACGGTGGACCAGTACTTTAAGTACTTGGTTTTCATATCTGCAATCATATAGCTAAGAGTCGGGTCAGCTCGATACTTCCTAAACATGCTATTAATGTTGCATATGCACCGGAGTGCAATGCAAGTAGTGAGCGTATAAACCGACGAACACATGTTCGTCGTGTCATAAAAAATCTTCAGGAATTTCATTTATTAAATTCCTGAAGCCTAGTCAGTGTCGTCAATAATAAGTTCGTCACTCTTACTATTGACGTACTCGGATATCACGTGTTCGTATCCAATACATGATTCTAACATCAGGTACATGTAATTTCAACGATGTCTCACATTCGATTGGAATTTTTTCTTCTTGAGATTCACAGACAAACAGAGACTATCAAACTCTTGTTGTGATGCGATGAATACAAATATATTTTAGTGCATTACGTATATTATCCAATGCGGCGGAACACACCTTCATACCTGCTCGAACAATCAGGTTAATCATGTGACACATACATCTGACATGAAAAATCTCTTCTAATGGTGCTTATCTAATATTCCTAACAAACATGTTGATCGTTACTCTATTATTAGATGCGTTATCGAATGTGACACTAAAAATTTTATTTTGAATTTTATATTCCCTAAAGATTTTTATCATACACTCAAAAATGGCCGGGCCATCATGAGGATGAAGAATCTCAGAGAATTCTAAAATTTTTTTATTCATAGTCCAGTTAGAATCTACATAGTGGCTGGTGAGACATGCGCAAGATGATTTATCGTGACTTGTCCAGGTGTTGGACGTCACGGACACCACTCCACTATATGTCATAAATTCATTAATTATTTTTTGTTTTTCTGACTTATATATCTTAGTATGTCATTCCTAGATGTGAGCCTAGAAATCCTATGATAAGCAGGCTGAAAATATGTCTGCATGATGCGCACTATTCTTGGATCTTCCGAAAATCTGATCGGAAGATCCATCAATGTGATAAGTCTGGCCATGCCGTCCATACCCAACTCGCTGAAGTATATGAATGGAGTAAACTTTGAGACTGAACTCGATCCAGTCTCAAAAAATGCAGTGCCAAATTAGGTTTGCATAGGATCTAATGGACCATATTTTTTGGTGCATAATTCGATATGCCTCTTAAGGTGTCCAGTCCCAAACGAACTCTTACATATTAAAAGTTCCATACAATATTTGCACTGTGTCATTTCTTGTTCCTCATCCCTAATATTTTTTTGTTTTATTATATTAAAATGAGACCAAACTACAGAAGTCTTCCTATTTTTTTATTTTTTAAAAGTTTGGGTTGAGACGACTGGAGAAATTAAAGTTTCAGCAGTCTCAAACCTCTTTGTAATATTTTTATTTTCTAAATTTAAATATATTTTATTAGTATTTGTCATTTTAGGATTTTTGTTATTAAGAATAGTTATTTAGAGACTAGAAGACTACTTTTAATATTTTCTATTTTGGTATAGAGAGAGAAACTAGAGAGAGAGAGAGAGAGAGAGAGAGAGGGTTAAAAAACTTAAAATAAATTACCCGGTAAAAGTAATGAGGTCGGTCACGTGCACGGTGCACCACAGTCAAGCTCAAAGTTCAAAACTCAAGTTGAGATTTCCAAAAATCCAAGCCGAATGCCGAAATCCCGAGTCTAGAGAGAGAGGAGCAAGATTTTTGAGAGAGAAAATGAGTGATTTGAGAGAAATTATGTTTATGAAAAATATAAATGTTAAAGAGAGGGGGGGTGAAGCAAGAGGGTCGGGCTCGGGGGACACCAGACACTAGACGAACCTGTGCCGGTGTGCCGTGCCACGGTCATCGAACTGTGCCGGGTTAGGCATGGCACGGCACGGCTCGTGCCTAACCCATGCACGACACGAGCCCGGGCATTGGATTTTTTTGTGCCGGGCAGGCCTGGCCCGGCCCGACACGGTCTGATTGATACCTCTAGCTTCCTTCATGCATAGGTGTCAAATAGGTTGTTTCATGTTGTCATGACCTGAATTTTTGTTGCCCCGTATAACCACCGTGTCATGCTAAACATGACAAGATTTCAATCACTCAGCCTAGTTTGACCCGATTGGCCTATAGTTGGGTATTTCTGCGTGGGTCAATTTTGGGTTCGTGTTGGTTATGGGCAATCTGAATATCCAAATAAATTTAAAATTTCTTCTCTAGTCTAGTCTTTCTTTCTCTACTCTCAAGTCAAAAAAAAATTTTAAAAATGACTTAGTAATTTAATAATAAAAATAAAACAAATTTTAATTTTAAAAATGAAAATCTTATGCAAAGGTTTGAAGCCGATGAAATTTTGGTTTTTTTAGTTGCATCGATCAAAACATCTAAAAAACAAAAAATTAGAACTTTAGTAGTTTCGACTCACTTTAATATAATAAAATAAAAAAATATTTAGGATTACTAAAGAAGAAATGATACAATATAAATATTATAAGAAAAGTTTAAGTTGCAAGAGTTTGTGTGGGATTGGACACCTAAAAAGTAGAGATGTCAACTGGGCTAGGCCGGCATGGCACGAGGCACGACACGGTTCAGCTGTGCCTGGGTCGACCCGGCACGGAAATTTTACGTGCCCGGGCTCGTGCCGTGCTGTGCCGAGGCCAATTGGGCCTCATGGGACAGGCACGACACGGTTACTGTTCCGTGCCATGCCTGGCTTGGCACGAAAACTCGGTTGGGCCTAGAAAAAATGTGCCGGCACGGCCCGACACGACCCGTTTGACATCTCTACTAAAGAGACATGTCGAACCATGCATCAAAAAATATGGTGTATTAGATCTTAGATAAATCCAACTCAATGGTAGGTTTTTGAGGTTGAATATAACTCAGTCTCAAAGTTTATCTTCTCTATATACCGCAACGAGTTATGAAGGTAAGACATCACCAAACTGATCACTATGATTGGTCTTTTGATTAGATTTTCGGAGCATCCAATGGTAATTAGTATCATGCATATATATTTTCAGCCTGTATATTGTATGATTCTTAGGTTTACATCTAGGAACGACATATTAAAATATTATAAGTTAGAAAAATAAATAATGAATTTAGGGAGTATAGTCGAGTGATATCTGTGACGTCCGATATCTGAACTAGTCATAATGATGCATCTCATGCATGCCTCACCACCCACTATGTAAATTCAAATTTTAATTCTAAATAAAAAAAGTTTAGGATTCTCTGAGATTCTTTATTCTTATGATGACCTGATTTTTTTTGAGTGTATGATAAAGATTTTTAGAGAATATAAAATTCAAAATAAAATTTTTAGTATCACATTTGATAATGTATCTAATAATGAAGTAATTAATATGTTTGTTAGAAATATAAGAGATTGATCATTAGGAGAGATTTTTCACGTTAGATGCATGTGTCACTTGATTAACCTGATTGTACAAACGAAGATGAATGTGTGTTTATTTGTTGTAGAAATATATGTAACTCATTAAAATATAATTGCATACTTCACAGACAAAATGAGTTCGTAGTCACTGTTTGTCTGCGAATCTTAAGAATGAGAAATTTCAATTGGATGTGAGATACTATTGAAGTTATATTTACCTGATGTTGAAGTTATATATTTGATATGAACACGTGATATCTAACTATGTTAATAGTAAGATTGATGAACATATTATTGACAATACTAACTAAGTTACAAGAATTTCATTTATGAAATTCTTAAAAATTTTTTATAATACGACGAACATGTGTTTGTTAGTTTATACTCATACGATTTGTATTGTACTCATATGCATTTGTAAATTTAAGTAGTATGTTTAGGAAGTATCGATACCTGGACTAGTCACAATGATACATCTTATGTATGTCTTACCACTTACTATGTAAATTTAAATTTAATTCTAAATAAAAAAATTTTAGGATTTTCTGAGATTTTTTATCATTATGATGATCTAGTTATTTTTGAGTGTATGATAATAATTCTGAGTGTTTGTTAGTTTTGAGAATCTTGATATATTACAGTAGCAAAAATTATACGAGTTTATATTTTTCATGCTATCTAAGTTGACACAAGATTTATTGATTTCTCTGGTATCTTTTTTCTTTTGTAGTGAATATAATTTTGGATAAGAGATTAAAATTATGTTCAGATTTTGTTGAGGTTTTAATATACATGAAGAATTGAGAGGATTCAAGCATGTGTATCCAAGTTCGTGCTAGGATTGAAGCAAAAATAGATGAGTTGATTGATGATGATGATCATTGTGATATTGATATTGAGAATGATATGACGATTGATGATTTTGACGATTGATGATTGCTGGATTATGACACTTATGTCTGTGTCTGACTATGTTGCACGGACACGGATACGGACACGTGGATACGACACGGCAGGATACGGGGACACGACAAATTTCAAAAAACTAAGATACGGATACGGCTAGGACACGACATGAAAAAAAAATTAAATATAAATATTATCCATTAACAGAAATTTAGATAAATAAAAAAAATGCTCAAACTTTATTTTTACAAACATTCAAACACAAACATAAGAAATATTAAAACAAAAGATTCGTATTTTCTTATGAATCAAACAAAATAGCTTTCAGTTCAGGTTCATCAAGAGAAAGATCTGCAATCTCGAGAATTCCAGCATTTTCAATATCCATTGATTCAAAACCATCACCTCTAATGTCCCACATTTTAGATTCGCCTTCATTATAGTTTGGAGATCTCCTTGACAGAAGTCGAAGATTGTTATGGATATAAATTAAGTCTTCAGCTCTTTGTGGTGTCAACTTGTTTCTCTTCATGGAGTGAATAAAATTATAAGTGCTCCAATTTCTTTCACAACATGAGGATGAACAAGGTTGTCCTAACAATTTTAATGCAATAGATTGAAGCATCGGTGCAGCAGTTCCATGAACAACCCACCATTTAATAGGACTCATATACCACCTGTCTTTTATGGAATCACTACTAGAAAAATCTTCCAAAAATGCCGAAAATATAGCATACTCGTCATTTGCTCTTCTTCTTTCACCTTCATTAGAAAAATATCTCTCAAAATATTTTTTTCTTTCTCTTACTATTTCTAAATCTCGATGCGGTGGAACACGATCACCAGACTCAGCAAGCCATTGTTGACTATAATACCTGCAAGTTATGTTATAACATTAGTTATAAAATATTAAAAATCATAGAATATCATTTATATTAAAATTATCATAATCTATAATTTAAACTCTTAAGATTACCTTGGATTTAAGGAATGAGCAAGAGAATGTAAAGGTGTGTGGCTTTTATTCCATCTTTCCACCAGGATATCATTCACAATATAAAAAAACCTATAGGTTAAAATACATAGCAAATCATATAAGTTCAATTATAATTAAAACTTAAACTTTCAATCAAAATAATAAAAATTAAAAATTAAATTAAAAGTATACATTGAATTATCTGTGGGGCTTTTATGTTCTTTCTTAAAAATAGTTTCATTCACTTTTTCGATCATAGAATTTCACCACTCATAAATATTGTGAAGGCAAGGTTTATCAGTGTCAGCTAATCGAAGCATCTCATAAATAGGAGTTGTAAAACTGAGGATATAATCTACATTCATCCAAAAGTCTTCATTTAGGATTTTATTCTTTACTTCTTTAGCTTTCACTAAATCATCATCTTTATACATTTCCCATTCTTCACTTATCACTAATTGCTCCAAACCTCTTTTTATTGTTTTAAATCGTTTAATCATAACAATAGTTGAAGCAAAACGTGTATCGGCCACTGAAAGTAACTTCAGCTTGTAATGATTATTAAACATTCATCCAAGAGTATGAACCACACACGGGGTCCAAAAGATATGCCGAAATTTTGATTCCACAATGTATCCTGCTGCTTTGCAAGCCGCAGCATTATCAGTTATAACTTGAACTACCTTTTGTGGACCAATCTCTTGTATGACATTAATCAATAAATCAGCTATAAAATGTTTGTCCTTAATCTCTCCTTCACAGTTTATTGCTTTCAAAAACATTGGTCCACTTTCTGAGACTTCCATGATATTAATAAGTGGTCTTCTTTGAGCATCTGACCATCCATCACTACAAATGCTCACTCCTTTCTCATTCCAAGTTTTCTTGATTGGTTCTAATAGATTATCAATATTATTCTTCTCCTTCTGCAATAATATTGTTCTTAATGTATTATAGCTTGGTGGGACATAACCTGGTAGTTGACTTGCACTTTTAAAGGCACGTGCATAATAAGGATTTCTAGCTAATTGAAAAGACAACCCTCCAGAATAAAACAGCCTAGCTATCTCACTGTCAACTAATTCACGTGCACCAATTTTGAATGCATTTTCAATTGATCCCATAGTTCCCTTTCTCTTTTTTAGATCAATTGGATTATCACTAGAAGAGGAATTCTCAAAAAAAGAATCTGCAATGCTTAATGTGGGTAAAGAAACTAACTTAGGATTAGATTTTTTTATTCTCTGTTCAGATTCCTCCACCATCCTTCGCATCTCAATCAAATTTTGATTTATTACTTTAGTACATGATGCAATCCCAGCCCTTTTAATTTTTAACAAGTGAGCCTTGACTCTATAATATGATCCTCTATATATTTGTCTACAAAAATTACATTGAAAAGTAACATTTCCTTCCCCTTTTCCTTTATCTAATTTTGCATCTTTCGTGACATATTTCCATAATGGAGCATTATCATCAACATCTTGAATATTTTCTTGATTACTTGAAGGCTTAGAATTACAACTCATTTTATTATATAATTCTGCATGAAAAAAAATTATGCATTTTAAATAATCTATATTAATTCAAAATTAATTTAATCTTATTTTTTTTTCTCCATCAATAATTTATTACATTTTTCATTATATTTTTATTATTTTCATAAAACAATAATTTATTTAAAATAAATTATATAACAAAAACTATTATACTTACATATTATATATTACTAAATATTACATAATACATACTAACAAAAATATTCCATATTTTAATATTGCATATTTATTATTATTATTAAAATTATGTATTTAAAATTAAAATAAATTATTTATTTATTATATTTTGTATATATATATTAAACAAACAATAATAATTAAAATATAAAAAAAATATATTTAAGGCCTTTAACCCCTGCCCCCTCCCGTTACAGCTTCTAACTCCCTCTAACGTATATTTTAAATACCGTATTTTAAAATAATTTAAAATACAATATTTTAAAATAATTTAAAATTTTATTTTTTAAAATAATTTAAAATAAAATTAAACCTCTAACACCCTCCCCCTCCCCCGTACAGAACCTTTCCCCCCCTCCCGAAATTCTGTACGGGGGTACAGAACCTTTCCCCCCCCTTCCGAAAACCCCTCCCTCCCGAAAATCCCTCCCGAAACCCCCCCACCGAACCCCCCTCCCGAAACCCCCCCTCCTCTCGATTTTCGATATTCGAACTCTCTCCCTCCCGATTTTTGATTTTCGAACTCTCCCCATCCCGATACAGATTTAAATCCTTACCTTAGGTATAGTCGACAGCTCGGCGGCGTGCTCCTCACTGTCGGCGGTGTGCTCCTCAATTCGTTGGAGATGTAAGAGTAATTGTTAATAAATGGGGTATTTCCGACGCGTTAGCATCGAAAAAATGCGGTGGTTGGTAAAAGACGCGTTGGTAAGTAAAGATGCGTCGGGAGGTAATTGACTGTTGCCGGAAAACTCGTCAGATACGTCTCCGACGCGTATCCGATACGCCACGTGGCGTATCGGACACGTATCCGACGCATGTCCGACACGTGTTCGCGTGTCCAGGTGTCCGACACGCGGCCACGGCGCTTCCTAGCCGTATCCGTGCAACACAGGTGTCTGATATTTGATTTTGATTTACTCATGTATATTATATTTGTGTTTGTTTAATTTTTGGTTGTGATATTATTTTGAGACTTAAGTTTGTGCCTTTGTGGATTGATGTATTTGATGTTTAAAACTTGAATATTTATATTTTTTGAATTTTTATTTTGCATAGTTTTTATTTTTTAATTTTTATTCATATTTAAGTTTTAATATTTTATTAGTTCATATCTCATACACTTACATATATAGTCTAATAAACATACAAATATAAATTATAAAATATTAAAAATAATTAATATTAACTAATTACTAAAAATAATTAACAAAAAAAAACATTAAAGTATTAAAAATTTTTAAACATAAGCTAAATACATATTACATAAATAACATAATCTGTAAAAAAGAATTTATTAAAAATTAAAAACCGGCCCATAAGTGCCCAACCCGGCATGGTATCTCAACTTGCTGTGCCTACTGGCTGTGCTAGGCTGGCCTGAAGAAACTGTGCCAGGCCAGGCCTGGTGGTCCAGTTGGGCCACCTAAAACTGGGCCGGCTCGTCCTTGGCCCAGTCCGTTTGACACCTCTATTTGTAATAATATTTTAATTTATGAGTCAACAATCTAAAAGTGTGAAGTAGAGGAATGGGTTATACGAGTTATTTCATAGTACCTGAAGTTTGGGAAGGATTTGCTGCTGACTGACTAGGGTGAAATCCCGAATATTCCTTACAGCAAGGGTTACAACAGGAGTCATCTGTGAGGATCTATGGATGGATTCGATTGCTGGCTTATCTCTCAATTATTTGCAATGCTTTTGGCCTGTTTTTTATTTTGAAAATAAACGCTCACAGCATACTAGTGCACAGAGATTATTAGGGTTATTGTGCAATTAGGGTTTTCTGTACTCCGCCCAAAAAAATATTGTTGTCCCCAAAAATAGACTTCATAGCTGAAAGAAAAACACTGCCACCCACTGCACAACTAAAATGTACAATGCCTCACACAGCTCAACCAAAATACACATCAACGCTCATTACACAGTTGAGAAATGCCTTTGTCCATGTTGCCACACACAACACCATGCGTCGACCCAGTGGGCGTCGATGCTCATCGTGCACATTGGGCGCGACAGTGGAACACGATGGTGCATAATGGTCGTGCGCCTTCTTTCTTGTCAGATTACTGTACACGTATGTTTAATATTGCAATCCATGTCGGGAACAAAACATAGGGTTTGCTCATGATAGGGTTTTGGTTCTTATACCATGGTAAATGATAGCTAACAAAAATAATATCCAATAACTCCTATAGAAGTAATATACATGATATGATCTTATATAATTTCCAATGTGTTTAGTCATTATATATGTTGGGTCTTTTCATTAAAAATAAAAAAATAAAAAATAAATACATAAAAATAAATAATTATGTATTTACTTGTTGTGGTCTGAGGAGCAGTTCAATGGTAGCAAATACATGTTTATGACTATGATATTATGTTGAAATAAATAAATAAATATAAAAATTTATTTATTACAATACAATGAAGCTTGATATAAAATGCGCATCAATTAGAAAGCAAAAGTGATAGGAACACTCATATTGTATCAGCACTCAATTGAATGTTTTCTTGGATGTCGATCAATCTCAACTTACAGGTTCAAGACTATTGCTGTCATTAAGTATTTTTGTTCATGTATGAGGCCATTTGTTCTATGGCTGCTGCTACTGCTGCATTAAATATTTATTCAAGCATGGAGGGAAGACTTAATTGACGTGCTTACTGCAGTGATAAGGCATACTTTGTTGATCTTTTTGTGAGAGCTTCCAATATACCAGCGATAA
Organism: Sapria himalayana; assembly: GCA_029783825.1. Lineage (NCBI taxonomy): Eukaryota > Viridiplantae > Streptophyta > Magnoliopsida > Malpighiales > Rafflesiaceae > Sapria > Sapria himalayana. The sequence goes on from JAREIK010000801.1 coordinate 3,828,853, forward strand.
AGATGTATGAAAAGGTAGGCTATTATTTTCTTTTTTTTTTTTCTGGAAATTCTACTCGATCATTACATGTGTTTGCTATATAAATGAAGCAGGGTTGTATATCTCACATGAGCAAGATGAAGTTTTTTTTTTTAATTTTCATTTCAATTTTGAAAATATATTTTTAGTTGTGTTGCTCCATCCATAAGTTGGCAGCGTTCCTCAAGTATTTATTTGGATATTGAGCTAGCCATTTTTTTGTCAAAATTTGAGTTTTTATTCTGCTGCTAATCTTGGTCCATATCTCCCTCACTGATATAATCGTTGTTAGTTTGTCCATCCTTGCGAGATAAGTTTTTTTTTTCTTCTTCTTCCTCTTTCTAGTATAGCAACAAGATAAAATCTTCATTGATTTGTTATTTGTGAAATGACTCATAAATACATCGTGTTTTCTCTAATTAAGTAGCATAAGAGTGCCCATAGTGTTTTCTCACAAATACCTCATGTTGTATCATTTTTGGTTTGATAAAAAATAGATTTTAATTTATATTGTAGATTACATTTTCATTCTGATCAGCATCTTGATCATTACTATTGTCGTTGATACCAAAAAGAGTACAATATTGGGAGTGACCTTTGGTGCACACTGTTTTTGTGTAAAAAAAAGTATCTATTTTGTTTTTGTTGAGATTTAATTTGGTTTTTATTGTGACTTTTTTATTCTTCTTTTTATATGAGAATACCTATCATGTGAGTTGTCTCAACCTTTATATATATATATGTGTGTGTGTGTGTGTGTGTATTATTTTTTTTAAAGTTAATAAAAAGCACATTATATTTTTATCTCTCTTTCTCTGTCCTGCTTTTTCTTGAAAATCTAAATTCTAACATGATATCACAATGTCATGACGCATGCATGGTGGTGCACCATGCAAAAGTGGTGGCAACGATGTTTGACATAGAGGTGTCAAAGTCAAATGGGTCATTCAACTTTGACATGACCCGCAAAAACTAGCCTAGGCATGACCTACAATATTAGATTGACTCTGACTGTGCTGGGCTATGAGGTGCAGTTTGCCTGCTCTAATAGTACGCTATATGGCACAACCTGCAAAACTAGTCCACACAGGCTGAAATCCATATTGAGGAAAAAATGTGCTTGGGTTGTGCCTCATGTCTGGCAGAAATCTTGATTCGAGAATCTCTTGTGCTATATAAACATAAAGTTCATGATCGGGTTGGGTCTTGCCGAGTTAGGCTTAGTGCCCACTGGTTGTCAATGGGTAGTGCATGTGCTGGGACGACATGGCCAGTTTTGGCCACAAAAAACCAGATTGTGCCGGTCTGAGAGCTTGTTTTCCACTTCTTGTTCAAAATGCAAGCCCCGATGTGTGACTATCATGAATAATAATGTATTGGTCTTAGAGTGTGGTGGTGTAGTGGTGGCGTGCATGGTTCACAGGTGTCATTGTGGCGCAGTGATGATGCACATGATGCATTGGTGCCATGGTGCATGGTGCGGCGGTGCCATGAACAATAGTGCACTGGCATTGTGAATAGTTGTTCGATGGATTGTGTCGTGCAATGAGGTGCATGGTGCAATAGAGTCGCTGAAAATATATATAGACACACACACACACACACACACACTTTTGTGTGTGTTTGTTCTATATTTTTTTATTGAGCAATCAATATAATCTGTGTATGATCACTGGGGATAACCCAGTGAAAGTTGACGAAGACTTAATTGTTATAATTCATGTGGTAAGAGTTTTTATCGAATCAAGAATATCTGAGATATATGTTTTACTTAATTGATGTAAAATCATTAATTTATTTGTGATAGTTGGACTTGCCATGAATAAAATAAGTCATGCCTAGCTGATGAACTAATGCGATATCTGATCCAACTTGACATGACCCATCATAATTTATGTTGCCTAGCTGATGAATTTGTCATGCCATGCTATCTCTTTCCGAAGTGGTCCGTGCCCATTATGTCCTCATTTGACACCTCTAGAAAAAGATGAAATGTGAACATTTTTCAATTATTGATGTGAATTTTGAAAAAAAGCGTTCACCATGGGTGACTACTGTTAGTTCTTGACATTATTATTGGTGGTGATTGTAGATTTAGATAATGATAGTATGCTGCTGTCAGTGTTGTAAAATTGTAAAATAAAAATAGAAAAAATGATAACATAATACGCAGACAATTAAATGAAAAATAAATATAATGAAAAATAGTAGTATTATCCAATTTTATTATATGCATTTCTTTATCAGCATTAAATTAGAAATAAATTATAAAAAAATAAATTTAACATGCTGCAAAAGTATTTTATGCTATAGTATCATTATTATGGTTGTCATTTTTCAAAGTGCGTGATTATCACAATATTTTAGGTAAGAATAGAGTACTAGATAATTAATCACCTTAGAAGCATATGTGTTACATGTATATGTATGTTAGAAGTTATGCCTTTATGTAATGACAAATATCTTCGTCTTTCGTGTTCAAAACTCAACAAATGCAGCCTTTTCAGCATTCAAAGGTAAGGGTGTTGAAATTTTGCACTAAAATGTGAACCTTGTTCATTGAGTTTGATTTTTTATTTATCTCCAATTTTTTTAAGTATATGCATATTTCAAAGGCGTTCAATTTTTCAATGTCTTTTATGATCAACTTAAAAACTCTAATGTATCTATATTAGAAAATATTAAGTAAAATGCATTGAATATTTAAAAAAAATACTTAGTCATTAAATGATATTATAGTAATATTGAAATCATTTGATATTATATAAAGGTGAATAATTAAAAATATAAATCTAATCAATGAACCTTCTCATTACACTACAAAAGAGCATGTTTATCTTTTATCAATAGTTTTTAACATGGTATGCTCTATATGAAAATTTCTTTTTAGCTTTGTGCTTTATGTCTGGCATGTATTGAGATTCTTTAAAATATAGTGTTTTATAGTTCTAAAGTGGGAAAATTTTTTTTTTTGAAAAGAAAATCTCATGAGAAAAATAAGATATGAGGGTTATTAAACTTGTAGAATAAAAAAATAATGCTAAGATATAATTGGGTATTTACTATTAAATATAAATTGTACGACTCTAGTGTGATACAAAATATACATAAGATGACTTATATTTTTTAAATATATGCTCAAGCCTATGATAATACGTATATAAAAATATATGCTCTTGTTGCTAGACTAAATATTTTAAGTGTTTTATTGTCACATACTACTAGTCTTGATTGCCCTTTGCCATAATTAGATGTTAAAAAATATTTCACAAAGGACCTTTAGAGAACAAGTATTCATGGATACACTCTACGATCTGATGGGAAGTTTGATACAAAAGTGGTTGAATGAAAAAATGTATATAGGCTATAATAATTACCAAGAGCCTTATTTTAACAATTACGAATTTACTTAGGGACAAAGTGATCATGTGATGTTTGTTAAACCTAACATAGAGTAGTACGTACTATGCACATAAATGCACACATGATAGATACAAGGAAGAAGCAAACAAACAGAAAATATGCATAATTTATTAATTTATTGTGAGTGACTCCAACTCATTGTTGGAGTTAAAACTTGTGGTTGACATTAGGAAGAAATGATATAATTACTAGTGTGTGGATATAATACTAGTGTGTGGATGCATGAAATTCTTTCTACTATGTATATATCATAGGAAGAAATGATAAACTAGAAAGATGTGTTGGTTGATATTTTCAAAGTGGTCTCCATGAGTAGTACATACTGTTGAGTGAAATAAGCAAATTATCAAATTCATTCAAGGATTCTCATAAAGATTATTCTCCGTGATATTTATTAGAGAGAAGTATATAAAATGACTCTCTAAGATAATATCAAATATTTCTTATTTCTTAGATATTTTTGCACGGCTCAGTTAGGTCGTGCCGGGACCATGTGACCTACTTTTCACATCAATCTCAACCTCTTTTTCTGGGAATACTCTCAATAATTCTCTCTGGTGCAACCCATCATTGTGCATCGTGTGCAATGAATTGAGGCTCGTATTTGTGCATCTATTATAATTGGTATTCTATTGGCTATAAGTATATGCTGAATAAAATATTTATCTTGTAGATTTCAGTCTGTCTTATATATTGATTTCATCGGTGTTGTTACTATGACCTGGTAGAATACTATTGATCACTCAGTATCTAGTAGTGAAATTCTGAAAAAATATCTGATTTTGAGTACAGAAACATAATGCCAAGAGGTTGTTGTACCTCTCACTCTTTTGGATGCATCAATTTATGTTGGCATAACCCCCAAGAGTTAAGTAGCAAGCTGATTGAAGTGAGTAACATGATTATTAACTTGCCCATGCTCTCTAGGCTCCTCTAGTCTAAATCCTATAAGCTGTTAAATTATGTAATATATCTAAGTTGTCTGAGATGAATAAAATGATGTTTTCAACTCTTATAAAATCTTGCATGTCTTGCAAAATGAAAAAGCTAAAATTAACTCATACTTGATAGATTGTCATATGATAATCAATAGATTCGAATAAAATGATCTGCCAGATACGTCATGGTTTCTCAAGTCGGGTTGTGCCGTGTGTGGCAAACCTGGCATATCCAATGGCCTGTCAGAGGTAGCCGGGCATGTTGGGTCATGTCTATTCAGGCTAATGCTGGCTAATACTGACATGATTGAGCTCCTGGTCACTTGTTCTGCTGCTGTGACCTATGCACTTGCTGCAAAACTGTAGTTAGTAATGTAATTTCTATCTCTGGCCCTGGCAGCAGGCTTGCTGCCACTGTCCACTGGTCCATTGCCAGCTTTTAATTTTGTTTTTTTTATAAGTTATTATATTATAGTATTGATATATATATAATAAATAAAAAAATTGTTTAAAAATAAAATGTAAATAGTAAACTGTACTTAAATTAAAAAAAAATGCAATACAAATATATTTGAAAATGTAAATAAAATAAAAAAAAATACAATAAAATAAAACAAAAACATGCGATTCCAACATCACTATATCAGTTTGTATGATTTGGATTATTATAGCCCATTGTCTTGCAAATGATATTCTTATTTTTGTGTGCATTTGTGTCATATAAATTTAATTTTCATTTTATCTTAAAGACTAATCAATGAATTATTTTGGTATTTTAGGTATGAAATTGCTTTAATAATATCTAGTCTGAACTTGTTTTTTTTTTTTTTTTTGTTTGAAATAACATTCATAGTTATAAAAAAAGTGGACTTAAATGTTATACTAGGTATTGATGAGCTAGTAGATTATTTATTATTTTAAATAGCATACAAATTATGGATTCATGTGATTTCATCAATTTAATATGATTATATTTTTAATCTTATTATGAGATAAGATAGAGTAATAATAAGTATCTAATTATCTCAATAACTTGTTTTTAATCGACGGACATTTCTGATTGTTTTTGCCTAGCTATATAAATTGCAAAATCATTATCTTTGAATACTATATTAATGTTTATTCTCAGAAATTTTTTAAAATTATTATATTTATTATCATAATATTTAAATATATTATTTAATTATTTCTAAAGTCCATCTTTTGGTTTTTGTGGTCAGTTCGTGCATGTAAATATATATTCTATAGTATTTTTTATCTTTTTTTATCTTAATCCAAGAATTTATATAGACAATCAAATAATAAAGAGATAGAATATATGACTAATATTTTAAACTCTTTTTTTTATCTAAATAATCTTAACACTAAAATTTGGGTGTTTTATATATTTGTTAAATAGACTACTAATATTGTATATGCCATTAAGCATAATGTATATAGTAGAAGTGTACATAGTCGAACACGTATTTATTATATTATAAAAGATTTTAATCTCTTAGTTTGATTAGTTAATTATTAGTTATATATTTTTATTAGTAATGTAGGTAGATATCATATATTAGTAATCAATAGATGAATTCAATGTCATATATATATAATTCTAATGATGCCTGATATTTAATGGAATTTTTTGTTCTCTAGGCATGCTAATTTACATATAGTGTGAAACTATTATAGCTGGCATAATTTATTTATATATTTTAGTGAATTTTATATATATTTTAATGTTGACAGAAATTATTTTTATTCTTGTTATACTATTAGATTAATTATATGACACATATATCTAATATAAAAAATTTTATTTACAAGTTTATGTCTAATTGTTTTCACAAGTATATTTATTATTATATTATTATTTGAATTGTTATTCAATATCATGTTAAAAATAATTTCATTATAACTTATAAGGATAGAATATCTCATAGAATCTTACTACTTTTTTATTTAGAATTAATAAAGTGAGTAATGATGCATGCGAATATATTGATATCGTGATTAGTCTAAATATTGGATGCTACGATATTATTTTATTTTGTCTTAAGTTAGTTAATTATTAACTATTTTATTATTTTATAGATTTTTTGTTATGTTATTGCTATTGGTTGATGTATATATCCTATGATAAACAGGTTGAATGTATTTATGCATATGATGAATAGTTTAAGATTCTCTGAAAATCTAATCGGAAGATCCATGCTAGTGATAAATTTTGTTGTTTTACCTTACATATTTATGACGGTAAATGAAGAGAGTTATTGAAGTTGAATTTGATTAAACTTCAAAGACCTCATTGTCAAGTTGAATTTATCTGAGATTTAATACACTATATTTTTTGATGCATTGTTTGATATATATTTTAAGATCTCCAGTGTCATCAATATTTTTATGTGTATATATTTTTTTACAATAGATATCGAGTCGAATCTTATTTGATATTTATAAAATTTTTAATTTTAATTATTTTTAAGTGTGTTCCTACTATTGATGTTTATTTATTCTTATGTGTTTTAGGAGCAACAACCAATATTTAATTATATGACTAAGAGATATATTGGTCTTTGATCTTTCAGATAGGTTGTCAGTATTATTTATATATAATTCTATTTTATTTTCATTATATTTATTATTTTCAATATTTATTTTTTTAATTTAGCTTTTAAAGAATATTGAGTAAGAAAGAATCATTTTTTATTTAATTTGATTTTAAGTTTAATAACTAGAAAAATAATAACTAGAAAAATAATAACTAAATAAATCAAAACTAAAATGCATAATATATTAGTGTATTATAATTTATAATTTATAAAATTTAAATTACGAAAGCAAACAAAAAAAATAATTTAACCAAAAAAATAGGGCTATTTTTTGATAATTTGAGATATTAGAAAAAGAATCATGCATGTCTAGGCACGACATGAAGGTAGAAGGCTCATGCTGCCCTGCATGTCACGAGCCATGTCATGGGATAGTATAAAGCATGTCTAGGCACAACATAAGCCTTGTGCTGCCATGATACGACATGAGCCATGCTATGAACCACTATTAAGTAGGTCTAGGTGTGGCTCTGAACATGCTCGACTTGGCATTTTCATGCCATGCCCCTGGTTGGGTCTGGTTGCCTAGACTAGTTGATGCCTCTAATCTTACTACTATACGTTTTATTTGTTGGATTGGATGATCTATTATCTCATAATTAAAGAATAACGTTTGAATTTTTGTAGCCTATCGCATAAAATATTTGTGCTTGTGCCAACATGAAATAATAATAAGGATCTTAGCTTTGTGCATAAATGTAAATCAATCCAGCCCCTACAATTACTCTACACATTCATTCCACACTCCACTTTTTTCTATGCGCTTGTCACACATAGTCACCTTCATGCCACACACAAATATGTGACTCACCTCCATAATGCATTGTTGTGCATTGTCGTGCTTTTTTTGCTCTAATTATGCCGACACAATGGGCATGAGTGACTCACCTCCACACATGATGGACGTACGACATGCATCTAGCATCACTTGTTTGTGCCTCCTTCTTCTTCAGAGAGAGAGAGAGCGAGAGAGAGAGCGAGAGAGAGAGAGAGAGAGAGAGAGAGAGAGAGAGAGAGAGAGAGAGAGAGAGAGAGAGAGAGCGAGAGAGCGAGAGAGAGAGCGAGAGAGCTAAATTGTTCCTTTTTATTATGCAACTCCTTTTGAATGATTCTTATGTGGGGTGTCAAAAGTTTACTTGATATTTAGTTTCAATTGGAGCGTTTTGTGGCACCAAAGAAGGAATGCATTTATCAACGTCGAATGTACATATCTTAGCACACAATTCGGAAGTGCTGGATGAGAATTAAAGGTAGATGATCTAAGTTGAATTTAGTTGAAATTATAAATAAGAATTTAACAAATAAATGATTAGAACAAGATATTTTTTTCAACAATTATTAAATGATGAATATTACTCAAGTAACTGAGATCAAATTTAGTTCTTGATGAGGATATTTGAAGAAGCAACTTGAGTTGGAAATACGATAATTAATCTCAATTCAAGCTAAAAGCTGAGTGATATTGTGATACACTTGGGAATTATAGTGATGTGGTTAAATTCCATGTTTTTTGCGAATCAGCTTGGCTATGTGATCTATCGACGGGTGCTGCAATACTACTCCGGGGATGAAGATGGGCTGGGTGAGTTTTCTGTGCATGTGAATAGCAGGGGGGGGTGTGTGGGAGCCTTGCGGTGATGGTTGATATATTATTATTGTTCTTCTTTTGTGCTGTTTTCCCAACCTCAGATATGAGGAAAGCTTTGTCGTGTGATACTGAAAAGAAGTCCATCATTCCTCAAAAACGCCCAATCTCGCCTCATGAACTGGAGTATGATTAGATTTTATTTGGTTAAACAATGATGTGATGATTGCTCCTAATAACTGCTCATTTTAGTACATATAATTGTGTATGCATAGCTGTGTTTGCGTGTTTGATGAATGAATGAAAAAAAGTAGTTGATTATAAAAATATAATGAAAATATAGTAGGTTAAAATGGTAATGAAAATAATTTATAGCAAAAATTATTAATTTTGTTGATTTGATTTAGTTGGAAAATACTTGATAATTTGATAATTTTTTTAAAGCAAAGCATTTAGGCAATTATGCATAAATTAAAATTAGCTGGGATGTAGAGTTCTACTGATTAACTTGACTTATTATAGGGTTACATCAATTTTAACAGTATATTTAACATTACGCTAATGTTGATTTTCATGAATTGTTGAAACACTTGGCTGTGTGACGAACTAAAAAAAATATAATTTATTTTTTTTTAGTCTTCACATCTAATCATCGTCGAATGCAGTGGAAATCATATAATATTTTTGTTTTCCTAAAATATATATTTTTTATTTTTAAATTAAAATTCCGCATTAAATTTTAAAACATGATAAATTTTTTAGCTTATAATAATAATAATAAAAATAAGTTCTGAATTGTGTTAGTCAATTATAAAGACCAAAAAATTCTAACTATAATTGTTTAATTAATCTTCTTTTAAAATTGCAAGCTTCAATTTTGCACTCATAAAATATATATTTTAAATTCGGCAAATATATTATGAGAATTAATCCCAATGGGTTCGAAACCTATTTGTAATAGAAAAAACATGTTTTCTCCCTTCCTATTGCCATTATTTTGAAAGTTTGCTCAGGACTCCACAAAAAACTCCCTGTTTTCTCCGCTTCTGAAAAAAAAAAAATCTAGTTGTCTAACTAATTAACAATATAACCTTTCGTGCTAGACTGCCTTTCTTTGAGAAACCAAGTAGTACATATAATTTATCACAAAAAAAAAATGTTTTTTTCTTTCTATTTTAATAAGTGTCAAGTCCTTAACTCATTTCCCATCCGGCCGTTCTAATGATCCGAAAAATAAGCATGTAATATAAATAAAATAAAACGCACACATTAAAAAATGTCATATCACATATCAATTATTAAATTTAAACCAAACAACAAAATCAAACTAAAATAAATTATTTTTCTGAGCCAATTTAATTCTGCAGGTCTGCCCAACTCAAGCAAATATATTGTTCTCCCTAACATTTGATGCTTTACCAAGACATAACTTTATGCAACAATTTATTGATATTTTGAAGAAGTAAATATGTAATATATAAAAAGTCTTTGGAAGAGAATTAACATGTCTGATTTGAAAACTTAGCAAGGCTTTTGAAAATAAGTTTTGGAAAATAAGTTTTTAAAGGGAAAATTATGTAAAGTTTCAAAAAAATTTAAAAAATACCCAACTTTCTCTAATTTGTTTTCATATTTATATTAAATATGAATACATTACATGTATAAAACAAATTCAAAAATTTTAAAAACACCAAGGCACGCCCCCGGGTGTCACGAATGTTGTGCATCCCGTGCCTTACATATCTATGAAAAGGACATGATGGAGTTGTTGGATCATAAATTTAATGTGAAGCCCAAATAATATTCAAGTTTTTCTCTTGAATATTTTATATGTTCCATAATATCATTAATTATCATATTAATACTACATGTATGATTTATCAAGCAAATATACTTTGTATCGTTGAGATTTATCTAGTATTAGTATAAATACTCCTCTCCCTTGTATGTTTTAATATCAAAATACAAAGAAGATAAATAACTTTCTAAGTGAGTGATATTGTAATTTTGTCTTTTGTTTTTTTCTTTTTCTTAAATGTTATCTCTTTTATTTCTAAGTGGCATCTAAGGAGGGTTACTAAATCTCTAAAAATTTGGGTATAATTTGTGATTGCAATATTAATTGATCTTAGACAAAAAAAAAGAATACTTTTGAGATCTCATTGTATCTAGAAGGTTGGAGTCTTGCACCCTTTTTTTTAGGTGTCATAGATTTTGTTCATCCATTTAGAGTTTTAAAATCTCAACTTGAAGATTCTTTCTATAAAGATGACAAGTAGTAGTATAGTTCCATTACAAGTCCTATTACTCAAACAAGAACAACTATAACATTTGAAACATTAAGATGAAGGTCCTCCTTTGACGTTCCAAAGGAGTTAATGGTAGAAGTAGTTGTGCATGTAGCTGGTCTATCCAACCAATCTTCGACAAGAAACAAGCGAGGAAAAACACCATAAGAAGCATGTGATAGAAGGAAGCCGAGTATATCTCATTTAAGAGTCTTTGGGATCATTGTTCATATCCACATACCAATTGAGCAAAGAAGCAAGTTAAATGATTCAAATAAGAAATACATCTTTATTGGTTATGGTGTGAACTCAAAAGGCATAAGCTCCACAATCCTACTATTGAAATTACAAACATTAGTCAAAATATTATATTCAACGAAGAAAGTAAATGAGTTTAGGAACAATTAAATGAAGACTATAACTTCCATTCATATTTCGAAGAAGATGAAATGGAACATCCAAAAATAGAACATGCAAGAGAAGGGCATACTACCCCATAAACTTCATCAGTTGTGAGTTTTTTCATGAAGATGAAAGCTCAAGTGAAAGATTTTCATGATTCAGGAGCTGACAAGAATTTTATGATGTAACTAAAAATCAAGAAAATATTTATCTCTTTTGCTTCTTTGTCAACTGTAAGCCAAGGAGAAGTGGGAAATAAGAAGTAAACTATTTGAACAAGTCGCAATAATGTATTTTTTGCATGTCTTATCGCTCACTGTGTAAATTTTAATTAGAAACTTAATAAAAAATTTTTAGGATTTTTGGAGATTCTTTATCTTTATAATGAATTTGCCATATTTGAGTGCATGATAAGAATCTTTAGAAATTATCATATTCAAAATAGAATATTTAGTATCATATTTGATAATACAATTAACAATGAAGTAGCTATTAATATGTTTGTTAGGATCATTAGAGATGAACCATTAGGTAATATTTTTCATGTTAAATATATGTGTCACATTATTAACATGATAGTAAAAGTGAAGATTAAGATTATTTCCCTTGCATTAGAAAAAATATAAAACTCACTAAAATATCTTCAGATGCTTAGCAGATAATAAAAATTTGGTAGTCTATATTTGTCTGTAGTCTAAAATAGAAAAAAATCAAAATGAATATGAGACAATGTTGAAAGTACACTTACATGATGATGGAATCATGTGTTGGATACAAATATATGATATCTGACTATGTTAATAATAAGAATAATGAACTTATTATACATGAATTTATTTTATGAAATTCATGAAGCTTTTTTATGACATGACAAACATGTGTTTGTCTATACATGCCCACCACATGCATTACACTTAGGTGCATATATAATAGTAGTAGCATGTTTAGCAAATATTGAAATGACCTGACATTTAGTATCATGTCTATTGAGATGAAAACTAAGTACTTAAAATACTGGTCCATCATTCCATCTCTTTATTACCTATCTTTCTGCATGGACCCTAGGATTAAGATGGAATGGTAGAGAACTTTTAAATACATATCCATGTGCATGAACTAGGGACACCGACCTGAAGGATTGATGCATGAAAAATTGATTGAGTTATTTACATATTACAACATTAAGTATGGTAGCAGTTGTAGTTAGACTCGGAGTACAGACATAAATACCATATTCACAGATGATAACTTCTTAATTCAGTTAGTGAGTGAGAAATGATAGAGTGAATCATCTAATAAAAGTGAGTTGTTTCAGTATTAAGATACTAATTATAACTCAATCTTATTGCATAGCGATAACAAGAATATTGATATTTTAAAATTATAGAAATCATGAGTCCACCTATCTCGTGCTGTCTAAGATGACAAGGGATTTACTAACTTCTCCGGTATTGAGCATAGTATTAGAGTCTACTATTTCTGTTACAGTCAATATCCTTTTAGATAGGAGATCAAGATTACAACCAAATATTATTGAGGAACTTGCATGCATAAAAGATTAGGAGGATTTGAGGTGGACATCCATGATCAGGTTCGAACAAGAGTGCATGAGTTACTGATAGATGATGACTCATGAGACTTTGAGGATGTTGAGACCATCGCTAGTGATACTATCACACGCTTACACAATGGATAGGTCAGCATAACACAAGTCATGTGGGCTAGGCATGGCACGACTACCTTACCATGTTGTGCCCAACACAGCATAATAAATATTAAATCATGAGTTATTGGCTTATATCATGAGTTGTGGTGGGTGTTCTATTAGATTGCAATGCTACAAATTAGAATACTTGACCTACTTAAAAGTCTTAATTGAGCTCACCCTCATATAATGTTCTAAACCCAAATGATGAAAATATTAAATCACTCAATAGGAGCTACATAGTTTTTTCGATGATCATGTATTATAATTCTTTCTTTTATTTCTCTCGCTTGATTGCTTGGTATTGATTTAGGAGATAATAATCATATTACTAGTAATATTTCTTTATTTTATTCTATTTTAGTTTCTAGAGCATTTGATATTATAGCAATCAATAGTATTATTGTTTGAAATAATAGTTATGGAAACATCAAAATAGTTCATATTATATGGCTAAAAATACTTTAAAACAATGCAAACCATTGTGTTATCAAAATAATATTCAATGATACTTGTAATCTTTTATCGAGCCATGTTTGTTTTTTATAAAACCTTATGTTAGCAAATACTACATTACTTACAATTAAATTGTAGTATTATGTCTTCTTTGATATTTTCTTGTTTGATTGATTGACTTTGAATATGACTTTCTTGATATTGAACTTGATGAATTATATAAGTATTATGTTTTCTTACAACTAAATTGTATGCTTTTCTAGGGGTGATCCCTTAGTTCTTGAGAGTTCTAGGCATACCTAAAAGAAAAATTAGGAGCTTACCTCATGTGCATAGGGTAGTTAGGTGTGCTTCTAGTCATGCTTATTTAAATATAAATATATTTAATAATATTCTATTTATTTTAGAACACATGTATGATATTGAATTGAAATAAATAGAATCACAAATATTAGCATTGCAACCATATAAATGTATAATAAGAGAATAAAAATGAAATATCAAAAAATACAATGATACATCATAAAAAACTATCATAAATAATAATGAAATGTAAAATATGAAAAATAAAAATAATTCTTTATTTTTATTTACATAATTGACAATACTCGAATGTTAATATCATTCTCTAGTGAAGAAACTTCCTAAATGACATTATCATCCACAAAGGAAAGTGAATATAAGGTTCTAGAACTAAAAATAATTCTTCCCAAAGTAGGTATGCTACTTGATCTTCCACCAAAGTGAATATGAAACATAATGTCCTTTGCTTGCCATATATCAAGGTTCTTGTTATATGAAATGTAAAATTTCTTATAAATAACTATCATATATAATAATGGAATGTCGAATATAGAAAATTAAATAAAAACAAGTACAAACATACAAGATGATGAAAATAAATGTAAAAAAAAAATATTAATTATCATGTAAATCTACAAATTCATTTACATCATTGGAATTACTCAAATATTGATATATACTCCTCTTGTGAAGAAGCTTCCAAAATGGCATTATCGTCCCCAAAAAAAAGAGAAGATGAGGTTCTAGAACTAAAAACAATTTCTTCTAATGCAGATATGTTGTTTGATCATTCACCAACTATAATATGAAAATAAATATCCTTTGCATTCCTTATATTAAGCTCCTTTTTTATATAAAACATAATTATAGTTCATGTGGTTGTTTATTATTTTCAATTATCGAAGTTCATGTTTCACACTTGTTGATCTTTGTAAAAAAAATATTGCTAACACATATATATGCATGACAATAAAACACATTTGTGAATACATAGAAACATATATATGAGTATAAGTGTAAATAGGTGTACACATATAGTTATAAATGTCGGTACACATATAGTTATATAAATGTAGGTACAAATATATAGATATGTAATGCTATGTATATACCAATATATAAGCACATATATATGATTATATATATGTATGTTGACACACAAACATGCCAATTTATATTTTTATATTCACACACATACACACACATACACAAGCATACTTGAAAGTAACTAGCATTGTTTTAGAAAAGGCACCTAGCACAAGTCTTTCAAGACTATATGAGGAATTCATCATCACTAATATTAAATCTAATTTCATGTCCCAAAAAGTGGAATGAATCACATTTTTTAAATTTTTTTTATCCCCACCCCCCAAAACACAACTCATACTATCTTTTTGCCTATATATATGTCTCGGTGCCATGGGATTTGAGTAGCTAAGGCCCTCATCCCAAGAACATGATAGAGCAAACTAACACCCCATGGAGAGTATATGACCAGACATATATGAAGATTGAACTCATGACCCTACTAAGGTAAAAGCATTCAACCTCATTGTTGGGATGCTCTTACCAACAAAGAAGTTGGTAAGAGATATTGATCTCACAACTTCTTTTGAGTTGTGTCTTGAGTTCTCTCTACTAACATTGAGAGAACATAATTATTCTAGTATCTCATCAAAAAAGATATACAAATATATGAGTTTATGGATTTTGATACAGAGGATTTTTAAATACATATTGATCTCACAATAATTATATTAATAGTTCAGTCAACCAAAATTGAGAGAACATAATTCTAGTAATATAGTTTATGGATTTTGATATGAATCTTAGATCCGGGATTTTATTCATTTAATTTATGTAATACATGTTCAAATACTCAAAATTGTGACTATGGTAACTTTTTAGTATGCTATTTAATCTCCTTTTTTATTTTTCCAACTCTCTTACTTCAACTATACTTCCCCTATTGGTCTTTTCTTCCTTGGATACCATAACTTTGATGAATGCCACAACTTCTTCCATGCTAGCATAGTGCATTTCTTTTATTATCCCCAATCCCAACAACATAATGCTAAGCACAGCCATAACTTTATCTTTTAGTTTTTCTTGGTTCATTTTTTTCTATAACTCCAAAGTTGTGGTATTTTGCACAACCAGGCTTTGTCCTAGAGCTTTTCTGCACGATCACAGCTATGTCCTTATGTCTTTCTTGACCAATTTCTTTCTATAACCCCAATGTTGTAGCACCTATACACAGCCATGACTTTGTCTCAATCATATCCTTCATAAGTTTTGTTTCTATCATGTTTTCAATGCTTTATCGAGATTTAATTCAGCTATACTATTTAATTTTTATTTTTCATCAACTTCCTCATCTTCATCACTTTTTGTATTCTAAAATTATTCTTCTACATCATCTCTTTCATTATTATCTAATCATCAGTCATCTACAAAATCCTTTCAATGTAAATACATCTTGTGTTGCATTACAATATGAAGATTATCTACTCTCCAACAATATATTTCATCGTCATCTAGATCCTATAAATCTTTGTAAATATTAAAATATACTTATTCTTTTCAAATAAAACGAGTGAACTCTCCTTTCTTAATATTAATAAGGGGTTTTGCAGTGGCTAATAATGACCATCCCAAAATAAATATTGCATAATTATATTGCTACATATCCAATACCACAAAATCTACTAGAAAAATAAAAATATCAATCTTAACTAAATTTTTTCAATAATCCCATCCAATGAACTAAAAGTCCAATCATTTGTTTTAAGTAAGAGAGATGTTAGTGTGATTTTTATGAGATTCAATATTCATGTTGATACTTAATCCCATATCACATAATATCTTGTAAAATGTGTGGTCCCCAATGGGATAATGCATAATAAAACTTCTATGATTTTTCAATTTTCTCAAAAGTATTTTTTGAATAATTATACTATACTTCTGTATCATATTCATGATTCTACATATCTTTAAATTTCTTTTACTACTCATAATATCTTTCATAAACTTCTCATAGTTTAGCATTTAGGCTAGAGCTTTAGCAATGATATATTCATTTCTAGTTTTTGGAATATGTTGATAACCTTCTCAAAATATTCATCTAATTTTTATTTCATAAAATATTATGGAAATAAAGATTCATCAGAAACTTAACCTTAGGCAATAATACAATTAGGTGGCATACATAATAAGTTTTTGACACCATTATCATAAATTATTTAATTTAGTTAATCAATATGAGTTGAGGTAAATATTCTTGTAAAAGAATAATTCTTTTTAGTAGTTTAAATAATATTAAGTTAAATAAATATTCTCAAATCTAAAAGCTAAATCTTATTAATTTGTTTGAACAATTATAATTATCTATCTTTTAAGACTACCTAAGAAATTACCTTAAACAATTATAGGAGAAGAATATAACAGACAAGATTTATTTTGGGAATCATGAGACAAAAGAGCAAGTGAATTTCCCATGATATCATTATAATGAGATTTGTTACGTTTGAGATATAGAAACCATGAGAAGAAGATATTTTTATAATCTCAATCATCTTCAAGATCTTACTATTCAGCTAAGCTTGAAGAGATGCTAAGAGAATTAAAAAGAGACAATGTTAATGATAGAAAAAATTTGAGACAAATGGTGAGAAATATAATATCACAAATTGGGGATAGTTAGAAGAAAGTGTTGCATTTGAAATCTTTATAACTAATACGGAAATAATTATGATAGAAAATCTTGAAAAAAAAATCAAACATATGGTCTTAACTATTCAAGAATGAGAAGATGAAACAAATGAAACCTTTGTAAATAATATGAAGACAATTATTGTAAAAAATCTTTAAAAGAAAAATCGAAGATACATTCTCAATTAGTCAATTAAAATAAGATAAAGCAAATGATGAAATTTTCATGGTTAATATGAAGATAATCATGATAAAAAATCTTGAAGGTGAAATCAAAGATTGACCTCAATAAACCAAGAAGAAAAAGTTGAAGTGGGACCATCAGGTTTTGAAAACAAAATTAGAGAAAAGTTATTTAGGTGTGTAAGCAAAAAAATTTAAAAAAACTAAGATATTTCCCAAAGTTAAAGATCATGAGAAAATAAAGAAGAAAAATCATACACAATCAATTTTTATGGATGAGGGAATCGAGATAATGATTCACCCATAATCCACTACTAATATTAAAAGTGTGAGAAAGAAGAAGGTAAAACAATAAACTGAATAATTAGCATGGACAACTAAGATTTCTGATAAAAAGATAATATTTTGAATGTCTATCTATGGACATTAAACATAATGATGTTCAGGAGACAATCCAAATTTTTTTTGTGTATACTGTTTATGATGAAGTATGTTTATTGTGAGAATAAATATTACATATATAAATTTACACTTAAATCCACCATACGAAAGAATAACAAATCCAAATCAAATAAAATTTTGATTTTTTTTATCTGCACAAAGTCGAGATAGATTTTCAGAGCCATGATTATAGTGCTACAAAAAAAAATTTACTAGAAATTATATGACAAAATCATGATAATTTTTCATAATTACTACTTTGATATATAGAAAGAAAAGTGTAACAAAAGTTATATGAGAAAATCATGATAATTTTTCAGAGCCACAACTTTGATGTTGTAGAGGAAAAATCATTATAGAAGCTATATGGAAAATTCATGACTTTTGATCCAACACCATGACTTTGAAGGTTTTAATTGCTATTATCACACAACTTTATATTTATAGAATGAAAATAAACCTACAACCATGTTCTTCAATTATCAGGTCACAACTATAAATACATAACTTTCAAATCTCCTCCACAAAAATCGCTAATTTTCTACCAACACTACAATAATTCTTCCTAAATCCTCTTAGTTTATTAATTAGACAATAGAAGAAAGAAGATCATTTAAAAATACTACTGAGACAAGCCATAAAGAGAAAAAAAAAGAGATAACAACTTAACATCACAGAAAAACCACCTAAGATCATGATACTCATGGCAACTTTCATTATAGAGATTGGGTATAAATGAATGAACTTAGTGCTATCCAAAATAAGATTTATTGGAGAAAAGAGATTCAACATATTCATTCCTCTATTTGGATATATTATTAGAAAGCAAAATTAAATATTATTTTGTACGCATAATCATAAAAAAATGAAAGAATATCTTGGTTGTGAAAAAGTTCTATGTTAATTTGGAGGATAGGCAATGGAAGACATATTATGTGAGAGAAATTTAGACTTATTTTGATAGAAATATTATTAACAAGTTGTTTTGATTCCCATGCTAAAAAGATAGCATGAATTTCAAATCTCTCAACAGGGAAACAAAATTTTCAACTATCACTAAATTGTTGACAAATAGAAATGATACATGAAAGGTAATGTTGAAAAATGCATATTGGCATTTGATGAGAAAAAAATTCACAGAATGAATATGATTTGGTTGTATTTCATATGCTCATTTATATTACTCATTTTCCATATTTCTATGATTATTTAAAAAACAATAATTCTTTTATACATCATTTTAGTTGGGTACAACTTTGATATGAGACAAATTTTAAAGAAATTGATTCTTGGATTCCTGTAATGTGAATTTTTGAGCCATCTAATCGATTCTTCTCTTATTACTTTATTGTGTTTAGCCAAGAAAATTCCTATGAATGAAATAGTCGATACAATATGTTTAATGACAACTTTCCTGACATTTTCAGACATAAATAATAAGATAGAAGGAAACAGAAAAGAAAAAAAGTTGATATTTGAAGTGTAAAAATCAACTAGAATTTAGGAAGATGACTCATCCTTCATCATGATTGACACGCAAGAGACAGAAAAAAACAGAGGAATACAAGAAGATTAGTTAGCTTGCATTAAACATTCCTTTGCTGCACATAATAATATATTTATGAATATTTTATGTCTTGTGAAAAATATTTAGCAGAGTATATAATAAATCAAGAAAGAGCTGAAAATAAAGATACACTCTCTATGCATAGGTGTAGTAGAAAAGATTGATAAACATAATGTGATTTAGGAAAAATATCTCCATCAAAAAGAAATGGTTTTTATCGCAACACAAAAAAAAAATTGAAGACCAAATCTACCAACTCTTGGAGAAAGAAATGAGACATATTGATATCATATTGACAAAAAATACCGAATCATTTGAAATGATATATGAGGTAGTCATAGTGAATAGGAAGAAAAAAAAAGGGGCTAGATATAACTTGAACGAGGAAGAAATAATATTTTAGGAATGCTAGCTGATAGAGAAAATATGAAAGTACACTACAAATCAAAAAAAAAATATATTTTACTATATGATTCTTTAAAAATGTTTTAAATTTGATTGAGCAAAGACAATATGTATTTTATGATATTTTAACAAAAATGTTGTATGAATCAACTACGTACACAAAAAAAAAAAAGATTCAAAAATATCATTCACTTCTTTGTAACTGTTTGAGCACTCTATGACAAAGTTCACCTTCCAGGAGTATGATCCTAAAGAGAAATTATACCAATCACCTTCAATACTGCCTTGATTTGTATGTTTATGGTTTATTCTCATATTGTGATGATTTACTATTATATAGAATTGAATTAAGAAATTAAAATATTATTTTTTTTGTCACGAAAGAAAAAGTTATTACTTTAAAATAAGTAATTATTTTAGTGTTTGAGCTTGTTTGGTCTTCAAACTATTGAAATTTGTATGTATTTTATTAGTTTATAATAATGTGTAGGCATGAAAAAAAGATATTATGAATTAATTTTATGACTTTGACATTTTGATAAGTTTTGATGAATAATCATGAAATTGATAAATTATTAGATATGTTTAGAAGAGAATTATAATATTGATCTTGCATAGCTTTGAGATTCATTTTTAGCTAAAATTCTATCGCCATGATAATATTTGTATGTCACAACCCTATCAACTCATGTTAGTCGAATCATTTTAATTTAAGTTCACTAAGTTTTAGATTTTTTAAGCATATGAGCCGAAATCATTAGTGAGAACTTAATTTCAACCTAGAAGTTTTAGGTCGAGTTATTATTATTATTATTATTATTTATATCCACGTCAAAATCATTATTAATAAAATTATTATTTGCCATTTTTTATTTTTTTATAATTCTAATTTTTAAAAAAATAATTTAAAAATTATTAAGTATAATATATTACACAAATTAATAAATAAAAAATAAATATGTACCATAAATACGTAAATTTATTAGAGTAATAATCCACAGTCATAGCCCACCATCCACCTTTTTTCTAAAATTGTTAGTATGGAGTCAAGAATAAATAGCAAAATAGAGCACACGACAAAAAAGATGAAAGAGAAGAGTAGAAGAGATGAGAGAAAGTAAATTTGATAAAAATTAATAAATTTTTTATATTATAATAATATATTTTAAAAATCTTTTTATATAAATAAGTAGAAATCCAATAGTCTTCGAATTTCTATGTGTAACCATTGGAATGAAATCTAATGACTACAAAAAATATAATTTTGTTTTTTATGTGACATTGAAAGTGACATGCATGGCCGGCCTATAGCTTTCCAAGTAAGCATCAATTACGTAAAAAAGTAATGATCAACACTGGAAGCTAACAAAACCATGTTTAAAAAAAGCTATCCTTAAGTTCGTGACCCATGACTCTCATGCTGCATGCCCAGTCATGGGTCATCATGCCTATAAACCATGCCAACGGGCTAGGAATGCAAGTTGTGCCTATCATAGCACAAGGTAGGGATGGCCTCAATCCAGTAGAGTACGAGCCATGCCATGAGCCCGCAAGACCTCGATCTAGGCATGGTTCAGGATCATGATATGTCAGGCTAGGCATGGCTATTTTAGGTTGTAGCTCATGTTGTGCATTGACTGGCCGACCCTCTAGACATATCTAACATAGCATCATGTCTATATAACAAAATAAAAAGTCATTCACCATATCATAGTCATGTCCCACTGCCGTAGCCCTTTATGGATGACAAGATGACAAAGACATTAAATTTTGGTCACTTCAAAATGCCACGACTTTGTATTATAATAACATTAGGCTCAAGTCATAATCATTATCAGCATTACAACTTTATGCTATACAAAAATTAAGATCTAGATCAAAATCATAAATATTTTCTAGAGTCATGACCTCAAGTCAAAGAAATAAAAATAGAAATTATGTTTTTCTTCTGAAAACCATGATTTCCTACTTAGAGTAATACAAGGTCGACAAAGTATAAATATAAAAGATACAAAATTTTAGGAAATCTCTTATTTTCTTTTTCTTATCCCTCACACAACAAACAAATTCTTATGTGCGATTTTTGAACTCCCTAAAAGTTCTAAAAAATAAGAAAGGAACACCAAATTAAAATTTATCTCTAGAGTTGTAGGGCACGACTTTAAAACCCTCATTCTTTAAGGTGGATCCAAGAATTTGTACTAAAAATAGTGTGGGTCTAGAGTTTGTATAAATTGAGATAAGCAATGTGACTTTGGTTTTTAATGAAAGAATGAATGTGTTTAATTTATTTTATATTATAGATATTGATGGATAGTAATTAAATAAAATTTAAACTAGATTTTAAATATTAGTAGGTTTATGTGACATTGTCATAATGAACAATGATAAATAAATCACATGGCTCATTCACACATACAACAGAAAAAAAGTGATAATTCTTTCAACTATAATGCATGAGATAAACTTATATGTTTAAACTCAAAATTTGAGTATGTTAATCATCATGATTATGGGACTTAAGAAACAAAAAGTATGAATACTTCCACATACAAATCAATTATATACATCTTAAAAAAACTCGTTCTCAATTGGAATAAATGCTATATAAAGTGTTCTCCCAAGAAGGTCATCTTTAGTAGGAGATTTGCATCATCACTACGAAGAATAGTGGCATACACTCATCAAGACATACATGAATATATTATGACTCACAAAAAGTTGATAACCCTTATGAGTTACTTTTACTTATGTGATTTTCATGGATAGAACTTGAGAGAAAAATATATGTTAATTATGCTAGTATAAGTATATGATGTTTATGAAGCCAAACATACATATATTTACAAGTTATGTTAATATTTACTCTTTATAATATTTGAGACTAGAGAATAAAATATATCTTATGAAGCAATTATCAAGGATAATTTATAAAGTTGCTTAGATATTTGAAATTATAAATGATTCTCAAACAAAAATAAATTATTATTTAAATGATGATGTATCGAGAAGACAACTATGAAAGAACTATCATTGATATAAGCTCAATAGTAATAATCAACTTGTATGCCGTTAGGGCAAAGAATCACTGCAAAATATACTAATTTTCATTTTGTATCCAACATAATATAAGTCAAACAACTAAAATATCATCACATAAATTAATTGAATAAACCATGAACATTAGATTATCTGACAATCTAAATGTCTATTTTACTAAAAATAAAATACTAATTATTAAATAACTGAACTTCTAATACAATTAATGTGTGATTGATATCGAGATGAAAATTAATTTTACTACTTGTACAACTCATACATTTATGAATCTAAATTAATGAAATACTCTCATTAACAAAATTTTAGGATATCACCTAACCAATAAAAATAAAATACCAAAGAGAGTCTCCCTTTTCTTGTTAAAAAATTTAATGACAATGATGATTGAAGAATAACATTGATGATGATTCTATACTATCATTATCGCACCACCACCATGGAGGCCATCACATTATTGAAAGAAACTTTTATACTTGAATCTACAACATTGAACATCTAATGAATTCATTATCTAAAAACAAACCCAAAACACTTATTATACATTGATATTTTACCACTACAATGCGATGGAACAATCACCATCGAAACTTCTAGTGATTATAATTTCTAGTGGCTCTAAAAGGTGTGGCATCACCCGTGCAACATAGAATTAACACCTCTTCAGTAGAAACCATCCTTTGGTGCCTCAGCTACCATGTTTTCTCAAGTTTCAAGTTTTTTGAATGGAGCATAAAACAAAAGGATGAGAGAGGATGAACATAGAAAACAACATAATGAACTAATATTCCATTTTCTAAAATCAATACATGGCCAATATAAATATGGTTTGAGGCAACTCACAAGTTAAGTACTTACAAACAATAAAAAAAAAATAAAATCACAAAAAAAAGAGAAAAAATTTAAAACTCAACAATAATGAAAATTTGAATTTTAATTATATTACTTTTTAAATAACATTTCATTATAGTTATTATTTGTTATTTTTATTTATTTATTTAGTGATGAGAACATCAGACAATTGAGTAACTCCCTATAAACTTTATTTTTATATATAGATTAAGTTTTTTATTTCTATACTTTAGATAACGTGAGGTTGTACTATGCATTATTTGATGACTACAGGTGATTATATTCATATTGTGGATATTTTTACATGACATCATAGTGGGCCATGCAAACCCTAGATGTGAGATTACAAAGCATTTATATATGCAATGCTTATGCATGTGTATACTATATAATGTTGATACACTGTGTATCAATGTAGTAGTAGTGTGTGTGTGTGCATGTGTGTGTGTGTGTGTGTGTGCGTGCATGTGCGCACGTGTGTGTGAGACAATGCCAATCCACAATTGGCATCATGAAGTTGTTGCAAATGTTGACGCCCAATGCGTCAACATAAATTGGTAGATAAACCCACAACACAGAGAACATCGACCATGCTATAAGAGTTGTGGAAGAGTGCACACAAATCATGAGGTGTGGAGAGTCACAATAATGTGAATTTGTAAGGTGGAAGGTGTGCATTTTATGTGGAAGTAAGATTTTTCTCACTGCACAGTGCACAACAACATCATAGTGGTACTGTAGCAAATGAAGTGTATTAAAAAAAAAAAAAATTAAAACAATATGAGTTTGAACTAATGGAGGAAGTCAAGATTTTAATGATTAACTTTTATAGCCTTGGACAACAAAATTATATGTAGTGTACCACTAGAGCATGTAGTAGTTTTTTATGTATTATTTAGTTAGAGGAACCTTGATCACCTGACAAATTAGTCTCCTAGAAATGAGAAAAAGAATGCCTAGTTACCGAATGATTCACAATTGTAATTTTCATGCAACAATCTATTGACAAAGATCTATCTACTATTTTTTTTTCATCTTGACGCTTTAAAAATATATATCTTGATGCTCTAATGACGCTTTATATCTTGACGCTTTCAGAAAATGTCATTATACTATTTGTAATTAGACATTTAATGACACTTTTCTAAAAGCGTCATTATTTGAAAAATGTATTAAGTTTTTATGACGCTTACTATAAGTGTAATTGTTACTTCAACAAAACACAAATTTAATGATGCTTATATCTTGACGCTTTTATAAAATATCATTATTATATTGAATAATTTATCGCTAGAAAGAGTTGTGCCTCTTCTTCATTGCGTTTGGCCATTTCCAACAGCTCGGGTTCAAGCTTGCATCTTCGAAATCACTCGCCAAATTTGCAGCATCTTGTAAGTTTCTCCATTAATTTTATAAATGTATCATCTCTTCGCTAGCGTTAACCTAATTATTAAATTGAACGTTTTCAGAGTATTTTAGCATAAAATGCAGTATAATTAACGCATGTTTATAAGCTCTATTTGTCGGGAGCAATCAGCGATAACAGCGGAAGAATTGGGCTGAACTGACACGACAAGCACTGCATTTGTTGGAATCCTTTTCCTTTGCCGGAGAACACTAATCCACGGTGTCGAGGCCATTTGTTAGTTTGGCACAAGTCATTTCTGGGATTCGAGTGCTCTCTTGTACCCAAAAATCAAAATTTCTATCTTATGACAATTCTGCCTTATGACAGATAAATATATTATACTTTTGACAATTATGCCTTATGTCATATTCTTATATTGTAAAAAACAAATAAACATTTAGAACATCAATTGAACTTGGGCCTAAACATACAGCTAGGCTAAGCTTGGATATTCTAGAATCTTATAGAATCTCCTAGAATTAACATTATTATGGCACTGGACATTGTGAAACTCCTTATGTCATAATGTTTCTGAATCTTTCCTTCAATGACATATTATATCAATGAAATATAAATTAAATGTTGGAGTAGTCTTGTTTGATATGTTATTTTTGTAGATATTGAAGGTTATTGATTACATCATGCTCAATCTCATGGCTTAGTTCATCAGCTACCACGTTAGCCTTTTCTAACTTATAATTCAACACAGTAAACTTTTACTAGAAACTCCAATCATTGAGCTTTTTTAAGTGATTTTCTAATGTGTTTGAAAATAAATTAATTGTATATTATTCATGCTCACCAAGAAACAAGAACCTATATGGTTATGTCCACATGCAAGTAAGTAGTGAATTATCTATGAATTAATTTTTATTCACAATATAAGACAAAATGCTTAGAGAGTGACTCTTTCCATATGTCACTTTTAACTTTTAAGTACTTTTATTATATTTTGGAGTATCTTTCAATTACGTTTTGAAACTTCTTAGATATTAAGTATACTTTAGATTTTTATATAATAAAGTAAACTCACATCATTCTTAAATAACCATTTACAAACAAAATGAAATAGTTATTGTTCGTATTGAATAATAAAAACATTTGTCCACAAAAATATAAGTGAACCAAGTTAAGAATCTAATGGTACATCTTATCAACCCCTTTTGGGAATGATTGCATGGACTATTTACCCTTTTGGGAATGATTGAAATTGATCTTTCTCTTGTTCTCGAAATATAAAAATTATAGTCAATTACTCTTTTCATTAGTTTATACACGGCTTTGATTTACAAAATGTGGAAAGTGGAGATGTACATGGCGTATGCATCATATCTTCGGCATCGTGTTTAGTGTTGTTATTTTGTGAATTTTATTTAATTATGTTTCCATCATTCTATACAGATTTTGTGATGTTGGTGATGGTTTTGTAGGTGATTTTGTGATGTTGGTGATGGTTTTGTAGGTGATTTTGCCTTAGTTGCGTTATCTTCTCCCTATTTTTAGGCTACAATTCTGCCATAGATTTATAATGATTTATTTTCCATTTCTCATTTTCAGGCTCAGTCTCCTGTTCATCTTGCAAGGTCCTATTTGCTAATCACAATGGATAAAGAGTGGGCAATTCTTGTTGTTGGCTTTGAGCAGGTGATTATCCATTCTATTTTTTATCTCGTGTCATTTTTATACATGTAGTTCTATTTGTTCTCTTGTTATCTGTTCATCAGACAGTGACAGTAATGAAAAAAAGTGAGGTTATATTTCATAAAATTATGTGCTATATAGTCATGCCATTTCAAAATTAATTAGCCTATGGACCTAGAGACATTTAATGTCATATCTATAAAATGAATTTTTTCATATTTTACTTTAATTTAAAGTATAATTTAATGATATTTTTTTGTTTAAATTTTTTTTATATGAATCTAGCTTAATGTCAGAAATTATTTCTCATTTTTTATTTTTATTTTAATAATTTTGCCTATGTTAACAAATTCAACAATGTTACAAAAAATAATGCTCATCTCTTCTATTTTATATCTGACATGCATTTAAATATTTTTTAAAATTGATTTTTTATTTTTCTTTTAACAGGTAAAATAGAGGTTGCTCAACGAATAACATTGGAATGTTGATGAGTTATTCCATTTGAAGTGTGATATATATTGGAATTAATTTAAGAAATTAAAAGAAATGTTGATGAGTTCTTTTATGTTTGATAGGATTCAAAGAAATTTAAGAAATAGTGTAATAGAGAGAGAACACCGAGTTTAAATGATGAGAATCCTGTAGACATCAAGAACTTTGCTACATTAGTTGGACGCTTGTTAAAGGATGAGATCGTACATGCAGTAGAAATCATAGAGGAGGTTTTTGGACAGTTATTTAAGACCTTCCTCATGAAAGAAGACATGGATATCATTATATCATAAATAGAGGTGTCATCTAATTGCCTATTGTTCTATATATGGTACGATAAAAATTTAATATGTTTTTCATTTATTTTAACTATCATATTTATGCTTTAAATTTTCATTATGCGAATTGTATTTAATATTAGTTAAATTAAAATAATATAACTTTTAAATATTGTGTGAAATTAAATCAGACATTTGCATAAAAATATGGTTAATACTAAAGTGGTAGAGCGATTTATTTTTGTAAATCCGACCTTGGTTTCCAAAGCTGGATTGGGAGAAGCAAACAAGAAAAATATGTCAAGGGTTATAGCTAATCGGTTGTTGAATGCAAATAATGTAGATTTTGTTTTTATTCCATATAACCCAGGGTAAGTTATTTAACATAAGTAAGATTATAAGTATGCATATATATCAAATTATAAATGATATGTTATTACACTAATATTAATTTTGTAGGTGTCATTGGGTATTGGTGGTACTTGTAATAAGGACTTTGATCACCTATTACATTGATTCATTGCATCATCAACCTATAGATGATCTTAAAGACATTGTTAATATGTATGTTTTTCCCTTCTTATTATAGAATGAAGTATTTGGTGGCAACATAAATTTTTTTTCTTAATGCAGGGCTCAAAGAAATCTTCACTTTAAAAAATATACATCATCAAAAAGAGAGCCTAATTGGGTTGTACTAGAGGTACATAACTCATTAACTGAGCAGTATAATTTTTAACGTCTTCTGCTTAATTTTAAACTTTTTACAATATGACTTGCAAGTAACTCCATATATATATATATTGATTTAATTTTACATTCAGTGCCCAAGACAACAAGGTAGTGTTGAATGTGAATACTATGTGATGAGATATATGAGAGATATCATTCTTGATCAAGGATGTCTAAAATCAAAGGTATGTGTTGATTTGTTGTTTCTCAATATATCAGTTATTTTTTGTTTTCCAATTTTATTGATTAAGATAATACTTTACTTTTTCAACAGTTTAATGGGAAGGTATCTTACAACAAAGATGAGTTGGATGAAGTACGATCTGAATGGGTGATGTTGGTGACTCAATTAATACTTTCCTTGGTTTGAAAAGTATTGGTAACACATTTTTGTATTAAAGCATGAACAAATTTTCATATGTTGATGACTCATCAAAAGTATTAATTTTTGATGATGTTCGTAATTTATATCTCTTCTGAACCAAACTATGACTGAAGGTAAATTGTTCGACATAATCATTTGAAGACATTTTAGTATTTAACGTACACATTCATTATATTTCTATAATTTTCATATGTTGATTTATGTTAGTATATTGAATGCATGATTCTTAGGTGTTTAAAGGTAAACTTTTTTTGGGTCAAATTAGTAGATCTTCCTACTTTGGAATGGTCCATGAACTATTGTGATAATAAAGATATTTTTTTTAATGAGATCATAGTTATTACTTATTTCTTTCAATTATATATTCAAAACTTGAATATGTAATTAGAATTTTTTTTTGTTTTCATACTATCTTTTTTGTATGTTGTCAACCATAGATATTATGTTGTAGATTGACAATGGAAAAAAAAGTGAATTCGACTTTTGACTTCAATACTTTACCACCACAGTGTAAATTACCTTTTCACCCTTATAAAACACAATAATTATTTCAAGGGACAAATTTTTTTTTTATGTAGCCAATATTTTATTAATGAATCTAAAATTTTATGTTGATTGGAAAACTATATTTGTGTAATCAAATAGAACTTGAAATTACATTACATAGCATATCATCAAATTTTTTTATGTGTTGGGAAGATGACAAGTAATTTAACTTTTTAATTTATGATATATAATTAGTTTTTGTAGTATTTTTTCAAGTTGTTTGTGAGCTCTTTAAACTCAATACACTCTTTTAGGTTTTAAATGGATTATTATTGTTTAGTATTTTAAAAAATTTTATCAACTTTTATGCCATAATTGATAAATCTCATGCTTTACATTTTATCCTTTACTACTAACTTTGTTTTTATTGTTGTTAAATTTATTTAATCGTATATGTCAATTGTTATATAATTTATTTTTATGATATGTTGTTATCATTCCTATTTTTTTTTCCAATTCTCTATAATATATTTTTTTCTGCAAGTGTAACTATTTATTATTCATCTATTTGTATGTAGGTTACCTTATTTGGAAATTAACTCTCAGATTTGTCAGGCTAGCAAGAACCAGTTTTAAGGAGTTAAGGCACAATTGGGTTGCATATTTTGAATTGATTTTAAGAAACGAATGTTGAAATTGTGTTATATTTTTTTTTTGATTTGTAAGAAGTCTGAATCCCCCATTGTACTTGAAAACTGTATTCTTGGTATGGATTGTAAAAAATATTGTTATTATGTGCATGCAGTATTACAATAATAGGTGAAAATATATTTACAATAATTAGTAAATTTAAAATTATTTAAATCATAATCTTCCTTGACGCTTTTTTTAAGTGTCATAGTATTAAAAAAATATACGATAGCTACAACACATAATGAAGTTTTTTTGCAGTGTCGTTGAATCATACCTTGACGCTCAAATAAAGCATCATTGTTAACAAAATTGATACTTTATTTTAGCGTCAATGTATGATTCAACGACACTGCAAAAAAATGTCATTATATGTATAGACTTTTTATGTCACGCTAGCAGATGACGCTATCGATAAGCAACATTATATATATATATATATAATGACGCTTTTTACGCGTCATTGATTTTAGTTTTTGTTGTAGTGCACACAAATTCAAAATATAATGAAAACTTACAATATTACTTGTTCCATACTAAGTAAATTTATGATATTAGTTCTTAACACATGAAATTAAGACTAGAGGTGATGAGAGAACCAAAGTAGATCATATTGACATAACTTTCTATATAATTTTTAGAGTTATTTAGAGCAGTGGTAGATGTCATTGGAACACATGCATGTTTTATTTATGTACCCCTTACTTGATAATTTTATAAAATTTCATAATCAAATTCTAGGTGATTATATTCCAAATT
Source organism: Sapria himalayana (assembly GCA_029783825.1). Lineage (NCBI taxonomy): Eukaryota > Viridiplantae > Streptophyta > Magnoliopsida > Malpighiales > Rafflesiaceae > Sapria > Sapria himalayana. The sequence continues at coordinate 3,859,658 of JAREIK010000801.1, forward strand.
AGAGATTTATCATTGCACAGTTCAATATATATGTTATAGACAAAGATTCACTAGAAACACATCATATCTTATAGATAAAGGAGGTATCGATCAAAGTATGGGTAGAGAAAAAGATCTTTCGTACATTGCACACATTTGGGGGAAATAGTCACAACAAGCAAGCTGACTGGAGTTATTAAAAAAAAAGATCAAGAGCACTATCAATTATTAAAAGAGAAGTGACAAATATCAAAGTCAATTAATGGTCTCATAGAGTCCACTCACCTTAATACTTATTAGAGAAAAGTATAAAAAACTTTTCTCAAATATAATAATAGACATATCACATCCTTTAGGTACTCCAACTCTAGTGACTAAACATTACAAGTTTAACTCATGGGTTGTTGACCCTGGAATCAATAATTATATCACTAATAATTATTCTTGAATTATTATTTATTTTCCTTATTCTTTGAAAGTGAAAAAAGCCAATGACTAATTATTTATGATTATTAATTATGATAACATTCAATTTGAAACCTTATTTCTTTTAATTATTCTTTCATTCTTAGATGTCATAATAATCTCCATTTTATGAGTTGTATTTCTATACAATATTATTTCAATATCATTTATATTTTACTAATTTATCTTGCAACTAACTATTTAGAGGAATATTACAAATAAAATTGAATAGAATAGATTTTTATATTTATACTTATATGATTAGGTATCTCACTATGTGTTTAAGTATTATTAATCAATTACTTGTACATGCTTGACTTGATAATTATCTCAACCTAAGTTGAGAATTTTGAATCCTTTTATTAGGAGTCTCTCTAACTTGAATAATGAGACATATCAATTAATAAAATATACTAAAATTTTATATTTTATATGTCAGACTTGTATGAGTAAGAACTCATTTAATTTTATATATTAAATATATGAAAAGCTAGAATAATTAAAATTCAAGATGTATTAGAATATTTTATTGACTTTATTAATTATTGTAAATATTTAACTTTACTATTTCTTTTTCATTTCTAATCATTATTATTTTTTAGTTATTTCATAAAAAAATAAAAAATTAATTTAATAAAAATATAAAAATCTTTAAAAATGACAATGCCTCAAAGTATGTATGATAGCAATAACACTCATTACACTGATTATCATATCATACATTAGACTTATTGTTTCAACACATCCCCACAAAACAAAATTATAAAGAGAAAGAATAATATTTAATTGAGACGGGAAGAATATTTCAATATAATTAACATGTTCCTAAGTATTGTGAATAAGTAATTTTAATTATAAACTACTTACTCAACCAAATAATTTTTTTATATCATTTCTCAACATGTATATTTTTTTTTGATTTTTCGACCTAAACAAATTTATATAGTTTACCTCCAAGAATTTTGTAAGCATTTATTTTGTTAATATCCCTACCCAAAGTATGGTATGATAAAATATGATTTTCTTAAGTTCTCTAATACTCAAAGAATATAAGTGTTATTTCTCTGAAACTAAAAAAAAATCAATAAATACTAATATAATCTTTTTTTGAGTATTACTCATCTTTAACTAGTCTATAAAGAATAAAGATTTATGAGATACATCTATAATTATTAGCTTTTCTTACTTTTTAAAAATCTCACTTGAGCCCTCAACCATGAAAGAGAGTCACTCATCAACTATGTTTGGGCTTTTTATTAATTCATATTCTAATGACACTTATATGGAGTCCTCATATATACAAATAGGTATAAAATAAAATAATTTTCAAGAAAGTAAGATTTTCCTGAAAGAAGAATCTCCCTCAATTCCGGGCAAGATGATAACTATCGAGTCTATTTAGATCTCAACTCATAATGAAATAAGAATAAGAAGACTAGACAAATCAAGATTTTGAGTCAAATCTAAGAGAATGAAACATATGCAACATTTTCAGAATAGAGGAGAGCCTCACATGGAGCCAAATGATCTTGTATTCAATTCTTTTAATCATAACATTATGATTACTCTCTCAAAGAAAAAAAAGTATACTCATCAATATATTTCATAGGTATTGTTCAATATGTCTTCCTCCTTTTTTTGGTTATTCTATTTTTTCGGATGATCGTTTTAAGATATTCAAGTCTCCTTCCACCATGTTATCTTATTTATGATGACACTAGGCTATGGTAGAAAAGATGGAAACCTTTTGCTCTAATAAGACTTGAAAACTCGTACTTCAACCTTTGGAAAAATATATTGTTAATCATATGTGAGTGTTCTTGGTGAAAACCAATCAAAATAAAAATAAAGGTTGCTTGAAGGCAAGATTGGTTGTGAGAGAATTTATTTAAGATGTTTAGAATAAATTATTATGATATCTTATCTTAGTGATTGTGATGATCTTGGTGCATATATTATAACACTAACAACTTCTAATAAATAAATAATATATTAGTCATACTTAAAGATTATTTTTTTCACGATGGAGACATATATGATACAACCACTAAATTTTTGAGATTACTCATTATTTTATCAAATGTATTCACATGATATGATTTCTTTTTTTTTTAAGTATATGTGGTGATATATCAACTATAAGAGATGATTAATTAAAGATATAATTCAATTTAAAAAGTATCATCAATCATATTTTATAATAAAGAATATTATGAGGCTCAAATATTTTTTTGAGATAAAAATAACTTATAACATAAAAAAATATTATATGTAACAATAAAAATATATAGTTAATATTCTAATAGAGATTAAATTTTTGAGTTGCATTCTAGTGGACACTCCTATCAAATTATGTATTAATCTCTTATCTAATAAGAGTCCTTTCATAGACTCAAATACAAGACAATCATAATAATTATTATTTATCAAATTATCATCATACCTTATATATAGAATATACAATTATTATAGTTAGTCACTTTCTAGATTTATCTCGATAGGTTCACTTAAATGCAACTCTATGAATACTTAGATATGAGAAAAAATTTTCATGAATTGATATTTTTTTCAACAATCATATATATCTTTAGCTAGTTAGTTTCCCATATTATAACTAGGCACCCACTCTCATTGAAAGAAGTATACTATAAAATATTTTATTTTTCATGAAAATAATCTATCTTCTAAAAACTAGGAGATATATGATAATTTCAAAATTAAATACAAAGGTACATTGAATTTGACATATTCTTGAGAAGATCAAATTGTCCACTTGCTTCTACAATTACTTTATACTATAATAATTAGATTCCAAGACATCTAATCTCTAATACAATATTCCAGAAATAAATAGAACACATAAAAATGAATTACTATTTTCTCAGAAAATTAATTCAGAATAACATCATTGAGACATATAATCTCTAATTTTATGAAAGTCTTAAAAAAGTCTCGGTTCACTTCCTTTTATTCTAAGCTTGGTTTACTAGATATTTATGTACTAGCATGATGAAAGGTGTTACAATTATTTGTGTTTAAATTTAAGCCATTAAACACATAAAACATAAAATAGAAACTCAATAAAGACAAAGCCAAAAATATACACCAAAGAGGTCGTAATGGGCTAATCAGATTGGGACAATCCATTAGTTGGGTGCTATAATCTATAATTAAATAAAGTAAAAGCAAAAAAATAAATAAATACCCCACCCTCTTTTATGTAAAGATCCAGGATATCAAACTTGAAAAATAAAGATAAATTGAAATATTCATAAACTTCATGAAGATGTCTAATGACTACTTTAATGCATAAATACAAATTGTAATAATGATCTCATTCTGATTTTTTTTGCTTAAAAAAATCTATGTATATCATCCTCTATATACACTGCCTACTCATAAAATATGAGATTAAAATTAGTGTGTCTCACTTTTTGACTATCTTGTACGTGACCATCACCATCACCTTGAATTATACATATGTATTAAATCTCAAAATAATTTTTCATATACCTCAGCATATAAATAGTAATATCTAGTCAGATAATAATGAGATAGTTAATTTTTCATATGATTTTTTATAATGATTAATGATAACTATATGAGTTACATCGAATGAAAATTAATACTTGAATTAGTAGATATATTTGTTGGAATACAACTCAAAAGATTAATTTTAATAAAAGTATCAACTATATATTTCCTTTATAAAAAAAATAATATGTCTTCTAAAATTAATCACTTTTATCCTAGGAAATTATTTGAATCTCCTAATATCCTTTTTTTTAAAACTACAACTAAATCTACTCATTGAATTAGATGATTCACAACTCATTGTTTTTCATAATCAAAATATCATCCACATACATAATAAACCAAATCATCTTGTTATCAGAGCTCATTTGAAAAAACAAAAAAAAATCATCACATATATATAAATTAAACAAAGTAATTTTTTATAAAAACCTCACAAACTAAGTTCTCAGTGATCATTTTAGACCAAAGAATATTTTTTGCAATCTACAAATTGTGTTTGATCATTCTACTCAAACACTAGGTGGCTACTCTATATACACATCCTCCTCAATATCTTCATGAAGAAACATATTCTTTATATCTAGCTAGTATATTCTCTAATTCTGAGATGTTGATAGTGATAAAATTTCATAGAGAGATCTTTTTGGCCATGAGAAAAAAATATTTTAATAATTCACAACAAACAACTAAATGAACTCTCTCACTAAAAATCCTATCTTAAAGTGATCTGCCTTTTCAAGTAGACATGTTTTCATAGTGAACATATCTCTAGGACCTTCCCAAAAGTCATGATATTAATTCCAAAATCTCATTGGAATAAAAAATATTTATCACTTGCAACGTATCATGACATTATCATAAATAAAATTATGCCACATAAGGAAACTTAAGTATCCTAATAAAATAAAAAAATAAAAATAAAGAAAATAAAGGAAAAGAGGATCAGTGAGTATGAAAAAACTTATGAAATCAAGTATTGAGTATAACTTCCTTATTCTTTCCTAAAAACAATTGGAAATTTAAGTCCGAGTGGTTAATTATAGGACCAACTAACTCTTTGGTATACTTGTCCCTAGCCCAAACAAGATGTGTGTGTCTTTCTTATATTATAGATTTTAAGTCTTACGTGATCAAGTTTGACTCATCATGAGCATTATTAGAATAGATTGGTGAAAACTATGTCATATAGACTTGAGAGATATTTCCTCTCCCAAGAAACCTCGCACTCTCTAGCATCCACTTAATATGTACTTGTTTGTTGATACACATGATGAGTCAATAAATATATATCATCATATTGTAAACTCTTAATTCATTTTTCGAATAATAGAGTAACCAAGAAAGATAGACTTCAAGGCTCTAAATACCATTTTATCCTGTCATGTGAGAGACCATGAATAAAACATACACTTCCAAAGAGTATGAAATACATGCTAAATAGTCTCTTCAAGATATATGATATAAAAGAACATATACTGAGAAATAATAATAAAATAAATCTAATTAATGAGATATTTTGCAATTAATACCGTATCTTCTCAAAAATATGTTAGAATACTCTTACCAAATAAAAATATCCAAGTTATCTTAACTAGATATCTCTTCTTCCACATAGCAATCTCATTCTATAAAAATAAATTAGCACAATAAATTTGATATATGATTTCGTGATTTATTTAATAAGTGATAAAATAATTTTTTTACATACTCGAATGAATTGTTACTTCTTATTTTTTTATATTTTTATTAAATTATTTTTTATCATTATATAAAATAATTGAAAAATAAAAAAATTGTGAACTATATCAAAAAAGAGTTAACCATATAGATAATAAATAAATATCAATAAAAATAATAAAATACATAAATTATTATTGAGTTTAATATATACTTGATCATCTTACTACTGAATATATCAAACCAAATGAGTTTTTATTCATATTATTCTAATAATTAAGATAAGAATTTTTGATATATTATCCTAACAAATATAACTCATACGTCAGGATAAAACTATCCATAAGAGTATGATCCATTATTTTCAACTTGATTAATAATGAGTGATCATGTTTGAGAATGCATAAGCAAGGAATCTAAGATATGTGTACACCCAATAAGAGATCTTATTGTAGAAAAAAAGACATACTTTATTTAAACTTTTACCTTGAACTTGTGGCTCTGTAATGAGAAAGTCAATGTATTAGAGAATTACCATGACTTTTCGTACCATTGAGGTACTTGATACAACATAGAAGTAATATCAAAACTATGAAAAATATTATGAGCTAGTATGACTATGACTCTAAGAAATTTTCATAGCCAAAAAGAATCTATTATTCAGTGAAACTATTATATCAAAGAGATAGTAGAATATGGTCTAGAAGATTGTCATGATTATTTGTGTAGAGTTTTGACTAAGAATAGACCCCTAGCTACTCTATATCTCAATGAGGTATAATAAATTCATAACACAAGGAATGTTGTTATTTTATATGACTTTTTCCTTTTCTTCTTATCAATAATTCATCAAGCTTCTATTTCAAATAAAAATTATCAAATTTTACTACTATTCATCATAATCCATCAAGAATAATAATGTAGTTAAATTATTCATTTAAAACTATTTTCTATACAAATACATCATAAATAATTACTAAAATAACTAGTTTGATTCAGTATTTGGCATATCGAAATTCTATATCAAAGAGATTATTCATCCATGAAAAATTACTCACTCTCTATATAATAATTTTACATTCTATTCTCTATAAATATTTTATATGACTAGGTTTTAGTAGCATAATGAGTCTAGATAGTAAGACTACTTTTTTTGGATATGCAAAAGAGTCATGGTAGGGTTTGAATTCCATGGCTACATTTTGTGGGTGTAACATGATCTATGTGAGCGAGACATTTATTTCATCACACCATGCATAAATAAAATTCCTAGGTTACCTCCCAAGAAGAACTAAATTTAAATATTAATAGCTAGACTTTCAATGAGTTGTTATCTTTATTAATAATCCCAACTATCCATCCTTGCTTCATTGTATAATCTCTCACTTTATGTTTTTTTCAAGTGCTATCTTTCAGCATTGAATCATAGTTCATGTTTTCTCCATTTGGGCCTACTTGTTTTCTTTCTCTTTCCTAGGATGTAGTAGATTTTTGGATCTCCACACCTTTATCTTCATTGGATTTCATTGCATTAAGGATCATCATGGATTTTTGTTGGGCCACACTTTGAATTTTTTTTTTAAACTTCAAAGTTATGGAACTAGGCTTTTCCATGACTTTTTGTTGGTATGTACCTTTACCTTTTTATTTCTTGAACTCCAAAGTCATGACACTATGATTTTTCATAGGCCATAGCTTTTTTCTTTAAATTCTATATATCCAAAGTCATATTGATGGTCAAAGCCATGCATTTCATTGTTACCTCCTTTTCTTTTTCTACTTCTTTTGGATATTCTATAATTATTGATAAGGCTGTGTCTTTCTCTATCATTTCATCGAATACTAGTTGGAATTTTATCTTTAATTTTGCTTTGATATTTTTTCTAAATTATTTAGATCATTTTTTCCATATAATCGTGAAGAGAATTTGGGCATTTGATTTCCTTTTCTATCTCTTTAAAAAACTTTTATATGGACCTTTATGAAGTTGTAATTTTGAAGAATGTCACGACTTCATAGTAATCATTATTCTTTGTTTCAAATTCACTTTCATAGATCCATAATACCTTTTTTCATATTTTCCTCCTCAACTTCAATAGGCCAATATTTTTCTACAAAATCATTTTACCTAAAGTCTAGGTTTTGTTTCCTTGTAGTGTGGAGAAGATTATCAAATCTTTAATAATTTCGTTCATTATTTTCTAGACTCTATATTCCTTTGTTAAAGTTAGAACTTCATTTCCTTTTGCCTATGTGAAGCATGAACTCTCCCTTATTGACATCAATCAGGGCTTGTTCATTGGGTAAAAAAGGTCATCCCAAAATCAATAGACTATGTCAATCTTCATCCATATCAAACACTACAAAATCTATAAAAAAATAAATATACCAAACTTAACCAAAACAACTTTAATAATACTATTAGGTACAACATTTGAAGTGATCTTGTAGAGATTTAATATTTATGCTATTGATAAAGACATCAAGTTGACTCTCGATCCAAAATCACATAACACTTTTTGGAATGCGTGCTTTATAATTATGCATGATTGCATAAAACTTCTTAGACCTTTTAACTTTGTTGGGAGTTTTTTTTAAAAAAAAGGTTTTTTTTATTAATTATAGCCCTCCCCTTTTGGCGGAGGAATACCATTTGTACAAACTACTTCTACCCTTTTCCCTCTTACATCCATACCCCGTTTCTAAAGCCTTTCAATAATAAAATTTTCCTAGTACTAAATAGGGACTTGCAAAAAATAAAACTCTATATGAATCTTTAGACTTTACTTTTTTCAAAGGTTCTTCACTCTTCTATTTTCCTTGTGCTCTAAGTGGTAGATTGTGGCTCCTCTTTTCCAAATCCGCCTTCTCTATGCTTTATATACCCTGTATTTCTGCAAAAAAATAGCAAAATATTTCCTACTTTTCATGTTACCTTACCACCGTGTTGCACATTTCTACTGAGACTGCCTGATATCTATCCCTGCCCTTGCCCATCTTTATTTGCCGATATAGCTTTAAAGTTCAAACTCTCTTCTTGAGAGCTATTTCAGATCCACTTGGAAGCATCTTGATTCTAGCCGAACACCTAAGCTAGACCCTTACCTCTCCTAGAGCCTTTTATTTAAAACATAACATGTAAAATCTGAAAATTACAGACTTCTTTTCTCTCTTTATATCATAATCACATGACTTGAAATCTATTTCAAAACCATAAAAAATGACTTGAAAAAAATGCTACAGACTTACAGACTACTATAGATTCAGAAGAGTAAATTGGTGGCCCAATTTATGCTGTCCTGCAATAACAAAGAAAATAGAAACAAACCAAAAAAACAGCAGAAAATTCCAGCCATTACCTTTGCATTTCATCCTCATTATGCTTTTTGAGACGGAGCCTTACATGGACAGAAATTCCCCTGCAGAGCCAACTATCACACTCCCAATTTTATTTTCCCAAGTTTTAATTGATTACCATATCTTTATCTTATTTTCTAAGTCTAATCTTTTTTATTCTTACATCAGGGAAAGCCATTTTATCTAAGTGTGTTTTGCCCTTTAATTTGTGTGGCATGGAATCCTTATCATATTCTATCTCTCCTCTAGCCGAGCCTATTCTGGCTAGGTTGTCCGCTAGTGTATTTGCCTCCCTGTATATATGTATAATTGAGGCATTCAATTCTTTTGTGAGGTTGATAATAACTTCTAAATCCTCCTCATACCTCCAAAGAAGTCTTCTTTTGACTACTATATCTACTAGTAACTTTGAATCTACTTGAATTTGGATATTTTTAAAGGCTAGCTTTTTACATATATCTAAACCAGATTTCAAGGCTTTAATTTCTGATTCGAGGGCCGAAGTGGCTCCACTAGCAAGGGTAAAGGCTTTCATTACTATTCCTTTAGAGTCTCTTATTACCCCTCCTCTTCATGCTATTTCAGTGTCCCTATTGAAGCTTCCATCCGTATTAAGGGAATACTTGCCCACCGGGGGACTATTCCAGTTTATACTTTTAGCCCATTGTTGATTAATTTCTTTGAACGTAAGGTCCCATGTCTTCTCGACAATCTTATTTTCTTTATATTCTCTATTTTAATAGGTTTTATACAAGATATATTACTTATCTCTTTTCTAATATCTTTTATTATTTCTGTTGAATTCATCCTTATATTCTCGAATATGCTTTTATTTCGAGATTTCCATAGGCACCAGATTATTACGTGCGTTAGTTTTTGATTAAGCCATTTTCTAGTGGGGCTTTTTGTAGATTCGCTTCCCCATTTTTTAACTCTTTCTATTAGCCTATCCTTTTTGTTACTTATTTGATTTACCTCCTCCATCTCTTTCCAGACTTCCACTGCAATTGTCCCTTTTGAGAATAAGTGATCCGTTGATTCAACTTCTTCAGAGCAGCATTCGCATCTTGATGCCATTTTTATCCCTTTTCTTTGTACGTTCATATCAACTGGCATGGTATTCACAAGAGCCTTCCATGTAAGCGAGCACATTTTATGTGGGACATTTTCTTGCCAGACCTATTTAAATAAAATTTGAGGTTTTTTCTTTCTAATCAATTCCCTTACCGACTTTAGAGTGAAATTTCCTTGTGGGGTTAGTGTCCATTTCCAACTGCTCTACTTCAGTATAGAGTGCTAGTCTACTATCTCCTTTTGTTTTTCTATTGCTTTCCAATTGCTCGAAGCATTCTTTGGACTCATATGCTTGTGATATAAATATTTAGCACGCATATATCTTGCCCAAAGATTGTCACTAGATTCATGATGCCTAAGCCTACTTCTTCTTTAGGGTAACAGATGTCTTCCCAGTTCTTCAACTGTAATTTATTTCTACCATCTTTTTTGCCCCATAAGAAATTATCCATTTCCGATTCGAGTTTTTTAGTGAATTTCTTAGGAGGGTGTATGACTCATAAAATATATACCAGTGTACTTTGCAGAACATGTGAAATTAACGTTATCCTCCCCCCAAATCCTAGAAGCTCTTCTTTCCATCCAGCTATTTTCTTTCTCAGTTTATCGTGAAGAGAAATTATATATTTTTCTTTCAGCCTTCCCTCATATATCGGGCATCCTAAATGCATTAAGGCTCCTTTAATTTCTGAGAAACCTGTAATATTCTTAATTTTATTTATCACTTTTAATTTTGTATTTTTGGCTACCATAAAGTGACATTTATTTTTATTCACGACTTGACCTATTTCATTTTCAAATATTTGAAGGAGGTCCATAAAGTTCCTCATTGACTTTTTACTTGCATTCGTAAATATTATTAGGTCATCTGCATAGGCTAAGCAGCCTATTCTTGGTGCATCCTTTGGTTGTCTAAAAGGAATTATTTTACCTTCTGACATTCTTTTATTCAGTTTACGAATTAATAGTTCTAGGTAAATATCAAAAAGAAGGGGAGACAACGGATCTCCTTGCCTTATACTTTTATTTGGCTTAAATTCTTCGCTTATCTTCCCATTTACGATTACTCTTACCCAAACACTAGAAATACATTTGTATATTAAATCAATGGTAAGTTCAGAAAAGCCAAATTTTCTCATAGCAAAATAGAGGGATATCCCACTCGACCCTATCGAAAGCTTTGGACAAATCTAGTTTAACCACTAAATTATTCCCTCTCGTTTTACTACCTATATCTTTCATCATTTCAGATGCCAATCTTATGTTCTCGATCATTAACATGTTTTTGACGAATCTCGTCTATTCATGAGATATTATTGATGGTAAAATGGAGCTTAGTCTATTTTGCAGAATTTTTGCTAAGATCTTATAAATAGCATTGCATAAGCTTATAGATCTGAAATCCTCGCATTTCTGTGGCAAATCTTTTTTTGGGATTAATACTATATATGAGTTTTCCCATGATTTTGGGATCTCCTCTCCTACAAAAATGCTTGCAATAGCAGGGACTAACTCGGTTTTAACAATATGCCAGTTTGACTGGAAAAAATAATTATTCCAACCATCCGGCCCTGCTGCACTGTCTTTATCCAGGTTAAATACTGCTTCTTTCACCTCAAGTTCTTTAGGGATCATTTCCATAATTTGGTTTTGTTCTTCAGTGATGGTTACTCTAATATCATTCATTAGTGAATTTCCAACGATCTGTGAGTGGCTGCATAATTGATTTTAAAAAAATTCTTCAAAGAGAGTACCTATTTGCTTTTCTTCTTCCACCAATGTTCCCTCTCCATTTTTTATTCCTTTAATATTATTTTTTTGAAATTTAATTTTACACATATTATGGAAGAATTTAGTATTTCGATCTCCGTCTTTTAACCATTTTATTTTTGCTTGCTGTTTCCAGTAAATTTCTTCCATGTGTAGTTTCAATCTCAGTTCTCCTTTAACCTTACTTAATTCTTGCATGGTTTCCTTGTTATTTGTGCTGTCAAATTCTTGTTCAAGCTTTGCTACTACTTCAACTTTTTTTAACTCTTGAATAAGGTTTCCAAAAAACTCTTTGTTCCATGTTTGTAAGATTCTTTTTAATATTAGTAACTTTATTGTTAAGACTTTCATTGGCTTTCCCATTGCTGGCTCTTGCCAACACTCTTTCACGAGCATGTCGAAGCTTGCATGCTTAGCCCACATGTTTTGGAATTTAAAATTAGGTGTACCTCCCTGATTCTTATGTATTGTTATGAGCAATGGACTGTGGTCATAGTAGGTTCTGTTTAAGTGTCTCAGCTCAGTAATCTCTTGCGAGGTGACCCACTTTGAATTACACATGTCCCTATCTAGCCGAGCCCAAATTAGTCCTCTTTTTTGCTAGTTATTGCACCAGGTATATCTTGATCCTATGAAATCTATTTCCATTAAATTAGCGGTGGCTATTGTGTATTTAAATTGAGTCATAGCTACCGCATCCGGTGATTTTCCTCCTTTATTCTCATGAGGACTTCTTACTACATTAAAATCTCCTTTTATAATCCAAGGGGAGTTTTTGTTTGCAATGTCTTTCATCTCCTCCCATAAAATAAACCTAGATTGTTTATCATTTTTAGCATACACTACTGAAATTATTTGATATGCTTCCTTATTTAATTTGAAGTGAACTATCTGTTATGTATCTTTTAATATTACAATTTCCAGCTTATTATTCCACATAATCCAGAGTTTTCTATTTAGATTAGCATACGCGTTTTTAAACCCTAAAATTTCACTATATTTTATTAGTTGATCATGCAGGACCATTGGTTCTGCGATAACAACTAAAGATATTTTGTATATTTTAATTAATTGTTTTAACCTGTTTATCGAGGGGGTATTAGCAACCCCCCTAATATTCTAGTATAGACATATATCCATTAAAACCTAGTTTAGCTCGAGCTCTAGTTGTACACTTGGATTCATAAATCTTATTAGCATTTTTCTTCATACTCCTTGAGGTTTTAGGAGTATTAGGAATTTCTTGTATTATCTCATTATATTTTTCCTGCTTCCCAAGTTCAATGGCCATTCGTTTTAAGGTCTCCATGGCTTGGTTTCTTGATAACTTTCTCCAATCTTCTTTGTAGATTGATAAGTCATCATTTGCTTTCTCTTCAGGCTCCTCTTGAGATCCTTCATCCTTGTTAATTGAGGGGCATCTAAAGGTTACCGATTCCTCTTCTGGGAAATCCAAAAGGTCCTTGTCTATCCAGCTATAATCCTCAAGTTTTTCTTTCAAAACTATTCTAGTTCTAGTTTTTCTTCCATGCTTTCTCTTGTATTTTGCCTCCTCCCATCCATTGTCGCAATCCCCATCTTCCCCTCCCTCTATACTTATCTGTAAATCCTATTTTTCAGTAATGTTATGCTCTTTGTACACGGTTGGAGCTCGTATTTTATCTTTCCTACCCTTGTCTTCCAATTCTTCTAAACCAGTCGGTTGTATCTTCTCTTCTTCAAGCAAGTTTTTGTGTAAAGGCTCATCCTCCTTCCTTATCCATTTATCAACCTTTCTACCTTTCCTTTCCTGCCGATATCCGTCTACCTTCTCCTCTTCCCCCATCTTGCACATAGAAGAATCATGCCCGAGCCTCTTACAACCTGTGCAGTAAGATGGCAAGCTTTCTGGGATGACCATTTGCTAGAACCCCTCAGCCTGGTCACCTTCCTCACTGCCTATCCATATCTTACTAGGTGGCTGGGACAGAAGGTTATATTCTACACATACACGAGCTTTGATAGGCCTGGACATGGCGACTGTGGCCTCATCCCGTATCATTGGTTTGCCCAAACAAGAAGATATGGCATAGAGAGAGTGGGCACTGAATAAATGTAATGGGAGATACGACAATGAAAATCATACCCGAGCTATGGGTGCCTCTTCCAGGGGGTGAAATTCTTTGTCCACTTCCAGACACGCATGGGGAAGCCTTCGACCTGCCATAGACCTCTCTGCCATAGATGATAATGGTCTTCTAGCAGGCATCATTGCAGAACGATGTGTTTAGCGTCATAATCTGCAAACTTCACCTTCCTCTTAAGCTTTAATGAGGCGATAAAATTTTGAACTTCACTCGTGCGGGGTCTGCCGTGGGAAAACTTTCCAATTAGCGGGTATTCAAACGGTTCCATGAGCCTTTGAGTTTCTCCGGCTGAGAAGATAATCACTAGATTCCCGTTATTGCTTCCGAAAGTGTGTGAACAAGGCGCGATCCCCTTTAATATCGAGGCAAATGACTTATTTATTAATAAGTCGGTTTGCTCCATTTTCAACTTGAATGGAGCTAGGTTTGAGCAAAAATAAAGATTTTCTCTCTCTAGAAATCGAGAGTGTTTTTTGAAAAAACCACAAAATGAAAAAAAATGAAAAAAAAAGAAAAAAAAATTTGGATTTTCTCCCTACAAAAACTTTGTAGGGAGTTTTTGTGGGAATATTACACTATATTTCTCTATCATATTCATTATGCCAACTATCTTCAACTTCTTCTTACTATTCTGACATCCTTCATAAATATTGAAACCATACTTCAGATAGTGGAATATAGACTTCTAACTTATGGAAAAATTTGAGAAACTTCTCAAAAAATTTCTCCAATTTTTCCTTTCTAAAACATTGTAAAAAATGAAGGTTTGGAGAAAAATTACCTTTAGTATCGTTCTCTATCACATTCTTCTTTTTAATATTTGGGTGATCTCCATTTGCTCCTTTAATACTCCTTCTCTATCATAGCCGGGGAGTTGAGATGAACATTTTATTCTTTGGGTAACATGACTTTGGAAAATACCATAGTATTCGAGGCAATAACTTTTGACAATGTCATGGTGGAAGTTATGACTTTTAGGAATGTCATAATGCTATCAGTTCTAGCACCCTCTATTTTAACTTCATTCATTTGGTGCCTACAATCTCTTTGCTACTTTTAAGTATAATTGAGAAGCACTTCTTTGAGTCTATCTCAATATAACTCGATAGTTAATTGATTCTATTCCCCTTCATAAATAATGTCAATTATTTGATTTGATTCTCTATTCTCCTAATTATTTGTTCCATTTTGATCAATAATTCTATCAATTTGTCTTTGATGAAAGACTCTTTTTCATATCGTGAATGTGAATAATGTGAACTTGATCCCCCTTGAATATTATATCAAATAAAATTGTTCCCAAAATTATTTAGAACTTGTCTAATATTCTACTTCCCATTTTCATAGATTCCATATAAAATATTTCCATGATTCTCATGTTTAGATGGTAGTGTGTTGGGCGGGATATTCATATTGGGTCAAACTACATACCATTTGCTTTCCAAATCATTGGTCTCCTTCATCAGTAAATAGGAATAAAATTCACCATTTCTTGTATTTGCAAAATAGTGATTTTATCTATTTCTTTTCACTACTCCTCTTGGGCTTCCAACCTTTTAATACATGCCTCCATCTTTGCCTCTACCACCATAAATTTGTTCAACTCCAATACTTCAGCTTGCTTTCTTCAAAAAGATAGTTATTCGGAGTTTGATAGTTATTCTTCACTAACTCCTCAATTAAATAATATGCATTCTCGGATGATTTATTCAAAATAGACCACCCAAGGCCTCATCAATTGCCCATATCAATCATGTACATCCCATTATAAAAAGTTTGAGCTTAGAACTACAACTCAAACCCATGTTAAGGGAAACTCCTCAACAACTCTTAAAAATGATCCAAGCATCATACAAATTCTTAAACTCATCTTGATGTAGATGACTTATCTCACTTCATAACTATGAGGTGATATGAGGAAAGAAAAACTCTGTGAGGAAAGTTTACGCAAGTTCATCCTAACTCTCAATAGAACCTTAAGATAAACACAAAAATCAACTTTGTGCCTTGCATCTCAAAGAAAAAAAAGAATGGACATAACTTGATGACATTCAGACTAACTTTATTCATTTTACTAATATTGTTGAACAATCACTATCAGACTTGACTTTAACTCAAAATAATTGGCCTCAACTGGTTACACCCAAGCCCTAGGGTAGCTATTCATCATAGTATGCTATCAATACTCTCTCAAAATGTAGTGATGGTTGGTCTAATGTTTATCTTTCCCATCACCTTCTTAGGTCTCTATATTCCTATCAGTACTTTCAATTAGCTATTTCTTAGCTCTCTGTTTCAAAAATACTTTTATGGTTCTCTCAATCTCTAAGTATAAGAGTGTTAGCTCAATCATAGAGTTTCTATCCATAAAAGATGTGGTGGCTAATTATAAAACAAAAAAAAATACTAATACAAATATACAAATAGATAACACAAGATACATAATACAAATCAATATAGAAAATTAATATATTTATATCCAAACTACTAAAATGAGAACTATTCTATTTCAATGATAGTTATATTTACTAAAGTTGACTAATCAAACAAAATAATTCCCAATGACATTACCAAAAACTTATTGTAGCTTTCTTATGATTCCAAATTTTTATGATTATGCTAAGTTACAAAATCTCATTGGATGAGAGTGTCTCATCCAACTTGTCTAGTAAGTAGCTGGGTCATAGAAGTAGCAAATTAAATTTTTATCTAAATATCAATCCCATAAAAATTATATAAGTAGTTCAATCAACCATCACTCAACAACTATTTAGTTGAAAGAATAAGAGTGATTTTTAGGTAAGGTTTTTAAATTCTAAGATTATTATATTCTGTTAAGCATGATGGGTTATTTAAATAGTTTAGATATTATTGTACTTAGTTATAGAACAAAGATAGGAATACTATGCAAATACTCTAATACTTTATTGACATACAAGTTAGTTATTAACTATTGGGTCCTCCCTAATAATGGTCCTTTCATAACTACCCCTAAATAAATTTACCATATAGATGACAAATTATATTTGCTCGAATGTTATTTACAAGTCCATGCTAAAGTAACTCATCAACAACTCTTGATGGGTGCTTTATATGCACATTTTTATTTTCCGATCTTATGTATCATATAGATGTAAACTAATGTGATAGTATAAGGATTTGTACTTATGTCTTTGTAAGTATCATATCTTCATAATTAACATATGCTTTCCTTTGAATTTCACTGGTGGTAGTAATATGCTTTCCTATTATTATCTACCATTATACCATGAAAATCTCATACTAAAGTGAAATCCTTTGGAAAATATTTTATAAAATATCCAATCAATTGAGGGACAACTCTTATATGACATGCATAATGAAATGAATTAATAAAATATTCATGCTTTAAGATTTGCAAGCATAATACTTGCTTGATTAATATATCTCAATATTGAGTTTTGATATATAAGTTTATCTCATGCATCATTATTAGAAGGGATATTACTTTCTTCCTACCATTACATGTGAGTATGCTTTGTGACTTATCTATCATCATCCACTATAATAGCATGTACAAACCCACTAATATTAAAATCTTAATTTTATATCCATCAATATCCAAACCATAATAATATCCAAAAATAAAATCATTCATTAATCATTCATCATATGAAATCAAATACAATAATCATAGACCTAAATTTTGCCTAATACTGGGAAGAAATTCACATAATATATTTGGAGACACATCTTATATATTTTTAGTACCCAATGAAAACTCTCAAGAGTGTCTATGAATTAAACCCTTACTCCATATTACTTAGTTGTGTGCCTTGACTCTACTCCTAGGGTGAATAAAATAAAAAATTTTCCTAGAGTTTATGCCTGTTCTTTGCATCACTCCTTTTCTATTTGGATCTCTCCTAGGACTGCATTACATTTACTCCAAAAACCATAACTTTGCATTTATTTTCTCATGCCCTATAATTATCTTCAAATGTTCACATTTTCCTTTTATACTCGAATGGTTGGGTGCACAATTTAAATCAAAAGTCCTGACTTTTAGGAAAATTGTAGCTTTGTATTTTAGTCTATGTAATGCAAATTCATAGAAATGATAATGAGACATGACTTTAGTCTTTTTCTTGCTTTAGATTTTCATGATATTAAGATTGGTCATACCTGTATATTTTATTTCTAGAATACAAAGACACAACATTGAGAATGGGCAGTGAGTTTGGTCTTTCTCTTGCATCTGATGGATGAAGTACTGGGAATGATCATGACCATTCATTTCATTGTCATAACTTAAAGTTGTGGCACTAGGACTGACCATTTCTTATATATTTTCTTTCAAGACTTTAATTTAGTCATTTCCCTAGAGCAAAGAGTCACCACTCTATATATAGTCTTGACTCAAGTATTGTTCTCTAGAACTTTCCATAGCTAAAAGTTATAGGTACTTGGAATAGCACTGCAACTTTTACTTTGAACATAGTAGCTTTGTAATAAGAAAGTCATGACACTAGAAGATTGCCATGATTTTTAGCACAAGTAAGTTACTTGGTTACTATAACTAGGAAGTAATGTCACAACAATGAAAATATTATTAGTTAGTACAACTACAACTTCAAAAACTTATCGTAGCAAAAAGAACATTATATAGTAAAATGATTATATTAATTAGATAGTAGAGTCATGTTGTATGAAGATTTTCATGATTATGTAGAGCTTTAGTTAAGAATGAATTCCAAAACTACTTTATATCTAAATGAGGTCTAAAAAAGTCATAATATATATTAATAATTTACATGACCTTTTGCTCTCCTTCTTCTTAGCAATTCACCACGTGTCCATTTCACACAAAAATTATTCAATTTTGCTACTATTCATCATAATTCATTAAAACTATTATTTAGTGAAATTATTTATTTTTAAGCTCATTCCTATATAAATATGTCAGGAATACTTACCAAAATAATTAGTTTTATATGTTATTTGTCATATATAATATAATACCTTCAGTTTAAGAGTTTGGTTGATACTTCACATATTGACTTTTTTGGGTCAATTAGAGAGTGTATCATTATGTGTTTGTGCTCATTCTAATATTTATTTGAGATATTTCATTAAATTCTTGTTTAGTGAAATCATAGTCATTACAATTCACTTGTCATTACTCGGATATATTTTTTATTAATATTTATTGAGTTGTGATATCATTTTTTAGTTGTAACTCTACAAAGAATAGTCATAAAATTTTATGTATGTCATGACTTTAGCACCGAGTTGATATAATAATTTTAATATGTAACATAATTATCATGGTCATGATATTTTCTTAGATTTATACCAATACTATCTCTAAATTACTTTATGGATATAATATTCTTTTCTCATCATGGTAACTTTGTACCATGCTTGTACAAATAGGCATGATAATTTTTAGAGCTATGATTTATTCAATATAAAGGCAAAACACCAAGTATTTTGAGTTGTGATATTATTTTTTGCTATGACTTTGCATTCTAGAGAATACTACTCTAGTCATAGAATTTTTAGTATTGTGACTTTGTGATCCATAGAGAAAACAACAAAGCCATGACCAATTTCAAAGATATGACTTTCTGTTACATAAATCAATTATCTCAACTGTAACAATCATAGTATCATGGTACTTTGTTCAGAAAGATAACACCATAGCCACAACCAATTCTGATGTTGTGCCTTTGTTTTGTAGAGAGCAATTTTCCAATCATGAAAATTCCATTGTAGCAAAACTCTACTCAGAAAGCCATGATCAATGCCATGGCCAATTCTAGTGACACGACATTATTGTTCTAGAGAAGATATGAAGATATGACAAAGTCCTAACATCAAGTCTATGTCACGACTTCCCAACTTAAATTATTGTGTTAATTCACAAAGTATAAAGTTACACTTAGAAGAATTGATAAAAGAAGAGAGGAAATGTGGGGAAATACAAATACATGTGCCAAGAATCCTAGGCGATGCACTTTTGAGTGCCATTTAGAGAAAATCCAAGAAAAATACAATCAATTTTTGATTGGAATAAAGAATATTTACTTAGATTTTTTCTTGGATGTTTATTGAAAACTCTCAAATATATGAGATGTCTTTCAGCATATCTTATATGATTTTTTCTCTGATGTCCATCTAAATTGATATCCAAGGTTGGTGAATATATTGGGCTGTGATGAATTAAAAAATTTATGAGTTTATGTTTGTTTTTATATTTTTGTTTGGATATTGATGGATATAAATAAAAATTAGAATCGAAACGTAGTATTTTTATGAATATGTAGATTTATGCACATTGTTCATGCTATGTTTATGTTGTAACTTTGTAATGCTGCCAAATTTTATTGATTAGGTAGTATTCCAAAAGATCATTGGCAAAAGTATTTCATCAACAAAGATTCCAAGTATATGAGTTATACAAGTTATCAATATAACTTTCATCTAGATATCGATCACATATGAATTGTATTAGTAGTTTGGTCAATCAATAGTGAGACAATCCAATTCTATAAAAATAAATATTTTGGATCGTAGAATCAATCTTAGATCCATGATTTATTTATTTAATTTATATGAAGTTGGTTCAAATAGTTTAAATTATATTGGGTTTGGATACAAAATAAATGTTAGTTTTTATCTTATAATTTGTTGCCCTAATAAAATACAAGGTGGTTATTACTTAAAAGTCTGTCTTAAATATTGATCCCCTCATAGATGTCCCCTCAATACGTCACCATCAAGGCAAGAAATTTTCCCTACTCAATAGTCATTTACTATCCCATACCTTTTAGGTAACTAGTCAATTTCTCTCGATAGTTGTTATATATATATATACTATTAGTATTTGGCCTCAAATGTCATAGAGACCACGAATTGATATGATATTTAAGTATCTTCATTTTTAGTTTGTAAGCACCATACCCACACAAAAAATATATACTTCCCTCAAATTTTGCTGGTGGGAATCATTCAAGTAAAAGTAACTCAAAACACTATCACTACCTTATGAGTCACAATAACTCATGCATATCCCGATGATTATCTATTAGCATCCTCCTCAATAATCATGCAAGTATCACATTAAATATGAAACTCTTGAAAGAATATTCTATATGATGTTCACCTAAATTGAGAACCAGTTATTCTAAATCATGTACAATGGATTGACATATAAAATTATTCATTGTTTTAGCTTCATTAAGTGTCATACTTATAATGATTAACATACCCAAATTTCAAGTTTTAACTTATAAGTTTATCTCATGTATAATGATCAAAAAGGTTGTCACTTTCTTTCTACTATATGTGCAAGTGAAGCTCATGGTTTATTTGTTACCATCAATCATGATAACTCATACAAACTCTCTAATAGTCAAAATCCTAATTAAAATGTATTTTAATCACCCATCCATATATTTCGATAACACACCATATATCAAAGAACATTCATTAATATAAAACCATTTATATATCACAAAAACAAAGTTATACTAACCCTAGACGATATGCTGTTTTGATATAAATTTCTAAATTTATCTAAGAGAGAGATTTGAGAGTCATGCCCTCCAACTCTAGGAATTAGCTTATGTCTTGCATCCCTTGCTTACTTGTGGATCCCCTAGGGTTTGGATGATATGCTTTGAGTTTTGCTTGGTATGTGGAAGAAGAAGAAGAAAAGAGATACCACTTGTTTTCTATCTCCTTCTCTTTTATACCAGGATATTTCTATATTACTTTAAGTAAAAAGTTGTACTTTTTGGTCTTCATATTTTAAGTTCAAGGTCATGACTATAGAAAATGGTTATGACACTGAAATTTATTCCAATCTTTCTATAACACAATGTCATGATATTGAGCAATATATATGACTTGGATCTAATGTCTTTATAATACAAAGTTATGGTACTAGGAATGGTTGTGACATTGGGATTTGTTTATCTTATTCATCATATGGCCATGACATTGGGAATATTCTCTCATGTACATAATATGGCCATTGCCCTAAAATGACCACAACATTGACATAGGTCTTTCTTGATTATCATATCGCTATAGTATTAGAAATAGCAATGAAATTGGAAATGCATCTCATGTGCATTATATGGATGAGATGCTATGAAGATATTGTGGCATTAGCAATTTTCCCAACATAGAAGTCATGGCTCTGCCTTCTCTTGAGAACAAGAGTCACGACCTTGGAGAATGATCGTACTCAAATAAATACCCTTTGTATCATTTCATGTTCAAAATTCATGGTGCTAAATAATTGCCATGTCTTTGGCCTAGGTAGCATTGGATTTTTAATTTTTATAGCTTAAAAGTCATGGCTTTGTGAAAAGTTAATGGCACTAACTCGAGACTACAGAGCTTATTAAAAATAAAGTTGTGGTGCCATAAATAGCTATAAATTTAGTACAAAAGGGATATTTGGTTACTACTACATGAAATTAATAACTAGATATTTAATTATCATATGATAATTATGACTATGAGTCCATGATAATATTGGAGCGACAAACAATATATTGCATAATTAAAGAATTATGATAATTAGGTGATAGAGTTATAGTATATACAAATTTCCATGACCAATTAGGTTAAATTTTGACCAAGAATAGATGTCAAAACTACAAGATTCTTCATAATCTATTCATTAGCCAAACACCTACAAAACATATCGATTTCATGAATAGTTATTAATATTCATCAAAACTTTAAAGTTATGAGATCAATCCATTAATATCTCATTCATGTGCTAGCACATCATCTAAAAATACCAAAATACTAATATATATATAGTAATTTGAATACCAAATAAACTCTCATACTAAAACTATGGCTCATCCTCGAAGAATAACTTCACACCCAATAAAAAAAATCATCACTTCTCAATTTTTTTTCTTTACGACTAGGTTTGAGGGTCATAGGTCTCAAAATTGTAAAGTAATATCAAGTAGATACATTAATAGTCACACAGGGGTTTGAGTTCCATGACTATACTCATGGAATATTGGGTGTGTATAATTTTTTATGTGATGGATATAGGTATATATTATATCACACCTAAGAAAAATAAAATTTTTAGATTGTCTCCCAAGTAGTACCATATTTAACATAAGTAGATACACCATCAATATCTTTTTTTCTCCATCGAAGATATATGATGTTCAAGCTAACTTCTCAATATAAAATTTTACCTCCTTATTAATTTCTTCCTTTGGCCTTGCTTCTTTTTTGAATGCCATGGTTTTGATGAATATTGTGGCTTCTTTTTTCATGCTAGCCTGACCCTTTTCTATATGTATCCCAAAAGTTATAATATCCATGACTATGTCTTTTAGCTTTTCCTTTCCCTTTCTATGTTATAACTCTAGAGTTGTGACATTGTACATAGTCATGGCTTTATCATTGATCTCTTTTTGGTCATTTATAATTTATAATACCAAAGTCATGGAATTGTACACATATGTGGCATTGTCTTTGAGCTTCTGATGGACTATCTGATTCTATAACACCAAAATCATGATGTTTTGCATATCCATAGTTTTGTCTTGAAGGTTTCTTTGGCCAAATTTTTTTGTACCCCCAAAGTTGCAACACTATGACATAACCCCGACTTTGTCTTTCATCATAACCTCCATAATTTTTGTCTCAACTGTGTAATACGTTACTATTTTCCCATTTACTTTGAATTCTCTTCCATTTTTTGCCTTATCATGAATTCTCCATAGGAGTCATAGATATTATTTCAAAAGGATCATACCATTAAAATTTCAACTTCTCTGAGAAGAATTTTGATGAGAATTGAAAACTAATATTTTTTCTCCGACTTTGAACTCACTCCTTTACAAATTCTTGTCATGCCATTGTTTCATGGGTTGTTGTATGTTTCATTTTTCAATTCTTCCTATTCACTCTTTTGTAGAATCCTTCTTTTCTTTGCATCCTTCAAGCCATAATTCAACTTTTTGATAGCCATTATGATTTTTATTCAAGTTCAACAAGCAAATGACATGTCTTTGCAAAATGAGTCAAAAAGGAGACATTCTCAAATGTATCTTAAAATTAGTTTTATAGGCCCATAATGTCTCCTCCAAGCACTGAGACTAATCTTTCCTAAATGGATTGACTATCTTTTCAAAGATTTTCTTTATCTCCCCAATTGAGATTTCTACTTGTCCATTTATTTGTGGATGACATGCAAGTCTATTTTTATATTTAGTTCATGATTCTCCAAATATGTTTTAAACATTATGTTATAGAAATGGCCTTTGTTCCAAATTGGGTAAACATATTTTTATATAAGAACTCCAATACCATCTTCACATCATTTTTTTAGCATTGATTCCACTTCTCCCCATTTTGATGCATATTCAACTATTGATATAATATATTCTTTCCCACAATAAACTAGAAAATAACCCATAAATCAATTCCCCATACTTCAAAAGTTTCTATTTTAGAATACTATTTAGTGACATTTCACTTCATCTAAATATATTTTCCTATCATCAGCATTTATCATACCATCGTGCCATGCTTTGCCAATCCTAAAATAAAGATGGTACAAAAAACTAGATTGCAATCCCTTTTGAGTAGTTTTGTTTCCCAAAATTGCTTTTAATATGGGAATGAATAACATTTGAGAGTAATCACTTGTTGCTCATTTTCAGGGATGCTTCTCCTTATAATTTGATTAGAAAATATTTTAAATAATAATATATCACCTAAAAGATAATATTTCACATCATGAAATATTTTTTGATGTGATGTAAAAAATGAGAATAAGACACTACATGCTAAATAATTAGCAAAATCAAAATACCATGGAAGTTGAGTCTTTATTACCAAAACTTACATATTCGGATAAGTTTTTTACAATTTTAGTTTCTTTAATATTGTATCTCCAAATTTGAACCAAGATAAATGATTGGAAATCACATCATTACTCCTCTTCTTATCTCTAATTTTCAAATCAAATTCTTGGAGGAGTATTTGTTGGGGTTTCGAGAAAATATCCAATCTAATTGGAACATAAATACAATGAAATTTATAATTTTTATCCCTTAACCCACCAAGGATCACATGTGTTTCATAAAAACACGAAGGAAAGATAAACAAACTTACCTTTTGTATATCTATTCGTCAAGCCTTAAAAGTGTGCATTTTGGTTTATTTGGATCTTCAAAGGTGCTGCCTTTCTAAAAAAAATGATCACCCACTACAAGTATCCACACATGAATAAATAATGAATGATCTTGTTGAATGCTAGTTTATATACATCTTCTCAAAATGAAAGGATTTATCTTTGTTTTATGAAAGACGACTACTTGCATCAAATATATCTCACATATATATATACAAGTCTGCTAGGGTTTTAGATATAAATAAATTTTATTATATATATTAAAACTCTTTTAAATAATAATAACTTAAATTCAAATATTTAAAAAACCATTTATATAAAATTTATTCATTAAAACTCAAGTTCATGTAACAAATTATTTATTTATTTAAATCATGGATTTAAACTTTTTTAAAATTAAATTTGAATTTAAATAATAACTAATTATTATTTGTGATTTGAAAAAATCTTTTCCTTTTAAATTACTACAAAGAGTGAAAAATCATAACTGTTATTATTCATTCTTAATGTGCAACCTTATAGGTTTAATTAATATTGGCAGTAGGCTTAAATCATATTTTGATCCTACAAGTCATAAGTGGCTTTTAGCAAGACATTATGACTACCAAGTTAAATGAAAAGGTCATGATTCGAGGCAACCTTAATATAGCTAATGGCATAATCCTTTTATCTCATGATATCTTGATAGAATATAAGACATGGACAAAGTCAATCTTATATCATTCTATCTTTGATTACTCAAAACCCAATTAGGCTGATTAAACAAATGATATTAATCTCTATCAATTCATTTGAGCATGACCATACATTATTTAGTCTCAATTGTCGAAGGGACCCAGAGATATCTCTCTTATAATAAGAGGGAAAATTTTCATCTTAATCACTCATATCTCACTACATAATTTTTATTATGTTCAAGTATAACCTTTATAGTCATCTAATTAAAGATAATATTTGATTAAATCAAAACCCAATATTTTTTATATTGAGAACTATAGCGATCTCAGGTTAAAGGATTTAATAACATAGCTATTAGAGATTAACTTATGATTTTGATCCATGTATTAATCTCAAGATGGGTCTGTCCAATATTTGTTCTCAACAAATAGATATAAATTTGATTTGTATCTCATACACATATTCATCCCATGTATATCAATCAAACTTTAAACTAATCTTAATTCATTGTTATTCCTATAACAATAACTGATTAGGGATATTTAAAATAATTAATAATATTATTCAAGAATATTATATATAATAAATATGCAAATAATAATAATAATTAATTCTCACAAATAGTCAAACTACCATGTCCATATGATAGGCCTATAACACTATTACTAACAATCACCCACTTGTGCTAGGCTAATTCATCAATGTATCTAATACCTATGAACCCAGCATGATGATCATGCTTTGTTTTTGGTAGAGGCTTAGTCAATGGATCAATGACATTATCATCTGTTGGAACTTTGCATATCTTAACGTCATCTCTCGTAATGATTTCTTGAATGAGATGATAATGCCTAAGAATGTGTTTGGATTGATGATGTAATCTAGGTTTCTTTGCTTGTGCAATAACACTATTATTGTCACAATAAACATCAACAGGATTTGTAATGCTATGACATGCTTCAAGGTCAGTAATGAACTTCTTGATCCAAACTACTTCCTTTGCTGCATCATATGCTGCAATGCATTCAGCTTCAGTTGTAGAATCAGCAACAATGCTTTGTTTTGAAATTTTCCAGCTAACTGCGCCACCATTTAAATAAAATATACATCCTGACTATGATCATAATTTATCTTTGTCATTTTGGAAGCTTGCATCTGTGTAATTATTTACAACCATATCATCTTTCAATTTTCCACACACAAAGAACATATCTTTAAACCTTCTCAGATACTTAATAATATTTTTGAAAACTGTCCAGTGACTCTCACTGTGATTTGGCTGGTTTCTACTTGTTATACTTAAAGCATAAGATACATATGGTATAGTGCATAACATGGCATACATGATAGATCCTATTACCGAGGCATATGGAATCTTAATCATCTGCTCTCGCTCATCTTTAGTGTTAGGACACTGAGATTTGTTAAAAGGAATATCATGAGATATGGGCAAGTATCCTTTCTTGAAATCTTGCATACAAAACCATTTCATTACTTTGTCTATGTAAGTACTTTGACTTAGACCAATCAACCTCTTAGATCTATCTCTATAGATCTTTATCCCTATGATATAGGTAGCTTCACCTAAGTCTTTCATTTAGAAACACTTTCCTAACCAATACTTAATATTCTGCAAGGTAGGGATATTATTTCCAATGAGTAAAATGACATCAACATATAAGATCAAAAATACAATTATGCTTCCACTAATTTTCTTATAAACACAATGCTCATCTTCATTTTTGATAAATCCAAACCCTTTGATTGATTCATCAAAATTAAGATTAACTCCGAGAGGCCTACTTCAAACCATAAATGGATCTTTGAAGCTAGCATACTTTACTAGAATTCTTAGGTTGTATAAAAATCTTAGGTTGTGTCATGTATACATTTTCAAGTATGTTTCCATTAATAAATGTAGTTTTAATATCCATTTGCCAAATCTCATAATCATGATATGAAGTAATGATAATAATAATTCTGATAGACTTAAGCATAGCTACAGGTAAAAAAGTTTCATCATAGTTTAAACCATGAATTTGTTTGAAACCTTTTGCAACTAGCTTTGCTTTGAAAGTATGCACTTTGTCGTCCATGTCAGTTTTCTTTTTAAAAACCCATTTGCACCCAATGGTCTTTGGACCTTCATGTGGGTAAATAAAGGTAGTGGGTTCATACATGGATTGAATTTCAAACTTCATGGCCTCTAACCATTTCTTTGATTCTAGATCCTATATAGCTTCTTAATAGGTAGTGGGTTCATTTTGATCCACTAATAATATATCATTGTTATTAGTCAGAAGAAATTTATATCTCTCGGGCTCATGACATATCCTATTAGATCTATGTGAATTTTATACTATAGAAGGTATGTCAGTAATAGTTTGTTGACTATGAGTATCCATAGATAGTTTAATATTATCTTGTGGTTCTCAAACTTCTTCAAGTTGTACCTTACTCCCACTAGTTCATTTAGAAATAAATTCCCTTTCTAGAAAGACACCATTCCTAGCAACAAATACTTTGTTCTTTATGAGATTGTGAAAGTAGTATCCCTTAGTCTCTTTAGGATACTCCAAAAAATGATATTTATCAAATTTGAGCTCCAGCTTATTTGAAACTTGATATTTTACATAAGCCTCACAATCTTAAATCTTAAGAAAAGACAAACTAGGTCTTTTACCAGTCCACATCTCATATGGTATATTTACGTACAACCACTTTAGATGAAACTTGATTTAGTGTGAACGTAGCTATTTCAAGTGCATAACCTCAAAAGATAAATGAAAGATCTATTGGATTTATCATAAATCGAACCATATTTAATAAAATTTGATTCCCCCTCTTAGACACACCATTCCATTGTGGTGTTCCTGGGGGAGTTAATTGTGAAATAATTCCACAAGTTCTAAGATGATCATCAAATTCTTGGCTCAAATATTCCTCACATCGATCAGATCGAAGTACCTTGATTGTCTTGTCAAGTTGGTTTTGTACTTCATTTTGAAAAGATTTGAATATTTTAAATGATTCAGATTTATGTCTCATCAAGTAGACATATCCATATCTACCAAAGTCATCAGTAAATATAATGAAGTACTTATAAATTTTCTAGCATCTGAACTTAATGGAACACATACATCTGTATGTAAGAGATCTAATAATTCATTGGCTTTTTCATTATGTCTAGTAAAGAGATCCTTTGTCATCTTACCCAATAGACAAGATTCACATCTATCATATGATTCAAAATCAAATGAATTCAAAAGTCCAACTTGATGGAGTTTTGAGATACGTTTCTCATTTATATGAACAAGGCGACAATGCCAAAGATAGGTTGAATTTAAATAATTTGATTTAAATTTTTTAGTAGTTATGTAATAGATATGATAATCATTTTATTTTTGAAGGTTCATACTATAAATACCATCTTGAAAATATATATTTACATAAAACATGTCTTTATGAAAAATGGAGCAATTATTATTCTTAATAATAAAAGAAAAACCATCATTATCCAAATAAAAAATTGAAATAATATTCCTATACATTGTAGGAACATAATAACAATTGTCCAAAACTAACAAAAGCCCACTAGGCAAAGTAAGTTCATAACTTTCTTCAACCAAAGCATGAACTTTTGCTCCATTCCCTACTCATAGATCAAATTCACCCTTCTTTAGTTGTCTACTTCTTTTGAGTCCCTACACATTTGTACAAATGTATGATCCACATCCAGTATCTAATACCCAGAAACTAGAAAAAAAAATTAATTTGTATAACATAAATATGTGAAGAACTAGTCTCACCAGTCACTTCTTCTTCAGATCCTCTAAATACAACTTGAAGTTTCTCCCCCAATAGACAGGTTCATTGAAAAAGAAAGAAACACCCTTCCTTGGGGCTTTAGCCTTGTGTTTAGGTTTGTGTTTGGGTTGAGCATTAGACTTTTTTGCCATTTCCCTTGCCCTTGCCATTGGGTTTAGATTTGAGTTTGGGTTGAGCATTGGACTTTTATTTTGCCCTTGCCCTTGCCCTTGCCCTTGCCCTTACCCTTTTTCTTGATCTTGAAGTCCTTTCTATTTTGAACCATTAGAACATGACCATGCTTGGATTTAACATTCAGCTCAGTAGTTTTAAGCATTGTATGCAGCTTAGAGATAGATTTATCCATTTCATTCATGTTATAGTTCATGAAAATTGGCCATAACTATCAGGAAGTGAATTTAGGATCAAATAAATTGCCAACTCTTGGCTCAATGGAAATCCAAACCTATCAAGGTGCTCAATATAGCCTTTTATTTTTAGAACATGAGCACTAACAAAAGCACCCTCAGTCATCTTGCAAGAATTCTATGCATTGGTAGTCTCATACCTTTCTTATCTTGCTTGTTGCTAGAACATTTCCTTAAGATTGAAGATTATATATATTATAAGCTTCTATATTT
Source organism: Sapria himalayana (assembly GCA_029783825.1). Lineage (NCBI taxonomy): Eukaryota > Viridiplantae > Streptophyta > Magnoliopsida > Malpighiales > Rafflesiaceae > Sapria > Sapria himalayana. The sequence goes on from JAREIK010000801.1 coordinate 3,889,939, forward strand.
TCTATATCCTTCTGAAGTTCAGAACTCATGGTACCTAGCATCAAGCATGCAACATCAATAGAGACATTATGATGATTCTCATAAGCATTCTTATCATCTCTAGGAGTATTATCAGCTAGTTTTTTATGGGGAGGTTTATCTAGGACATAAAAAGCTTCTTTTATTGTTTGAGAACATTTCTTAAATTTTGAAACCAGTCAAGAAAGTTAGTCCTAGTAAATTTATCCTTTTCAAGAAATGATCATAGTGACATAGTAGAATTGTTGTTATTATTATTGGCCATCTACAATGAATGCAAAGTTCAATACGTATTTTGATTATGAAACATTCTCACTAAATTAATAAACCTCAAAAATAATCATATTAATCTAGTGAGCTAAGATCCATATTTTACTTAACTTTAAGTCAGGTTTGGCATGACAGTTAAAATTAAGTTATTTAGGTAGGTAACTCTTACCAATTACATCTTATGCAATTCTTATATATTTATGGGATTTTGATATCATATGTCCCAACATGTTTGACATCATACTAATGTCACCTAATGTGCTTCTACTTTGGTAGAACCCACATCAAGGTGATAAAAGATTTGACAAGTGTTTAAATTGGATGACATGTTAACATAAAATTTTTAGTTAGGGATCTTGATTGATTTTAATTATCAATTAAAAATCTCATCATATATATAGTTTCACCTACTCATGTAACATCATACATAGCATCTAATACAAGCAAATAATAAATGTGTCATAGTATGACCTTAATCTAGATTGATCTCTATAAGTCAATATGATGATCAATAGTCATTCCTTGGTAGTAATAAGTAGCTCCATGATGTTAATTTGACCAGCAACTTGCGCATAGACACCTATCTCCTCCATCATCATGGTTGAATAGCATGACTTCAAATGGCTTGCATTGTCTTTCTTATATTATTACAACAATTAAAAATTACAATAAAACAAAAATGGAATGCAAGTCGTATTTAATAATTACAATCCTTAAAAAAATAATAATCTATCAAACACATTGGTTAAAAAGGCCTTGCTGTACACCATGTGAAGAAACATAACATACAAAATATATAATGTAATCATATAGCATAAACAATTTGCATTAAAAGAAATAAATTATAATAGTCAAGGGGGTAGCCCTCTCGGGGTTGGGGGGATCAACCCAGGAAAAAAATAATTAAATTTTCATTGATCTAATTAATAAATTTTTATTGATCTCATCAATAAATTTTCATTGATATCATCAATAAATTTAAAACAAGCCGAAAGCCATCAAAATCACATTAAAATAACATATTATGAAATCTCATTATACATAGGGTTTATTTTGGCGCCACCATAAACAATCACTTGTAAATCAAAATTAATATATGAATTTAGTCCATGTATTAATCTGATTAAGATAAAGCTAGAATTATATATCATGCTATTAAACACTTTAATGGCAATTTTCCATTCGAATCCTCAATCATACCAATGAATCCTTTTAGGTTTTGGATTTAATCAATTAATACATTAACAAAACCTACTAACTATCTCGTTCACATAGACCATAATATTACATATATTCAAAAATGCAAATCATGCCAAAATCATATACATCACATACATACGATCAAATATGCTATTATTGGTTTTTATGAAAACACAATTTCTTCTAATACCACTATTTAGATTTCAGGTAGAATATCCAATCTAATTGGAACATAAACACAACAAAATTTATAATTTTTATCCCTTAACCCATCAAGGATTACATGTGTTTCAGCAAAACATGAAGGAAGGATAAAGAAAACTTACCTCTTGTAGATCGATTTGTCAAGCCTTAAAAGTGCGTGTCTTAGTTTATTTGAATCTCCAAAGGTGCTACTTTTCCTGAAAAAATTACCACCCTCTACAAGAATCCACACACGAACAAATAACAAATGATCTTATTAAATTCTAGTTAATATTTGTCTTCTCAAAAGAAAACTTACCACTTGTAGATCGATTTGTCAAGCCTTCAAAGTGTGCGTCTTGGTTTATCCGGATCTTCAAAGGTGCTACTTTTCTGAAAAAATGACCACCCTCTACAAGAATCCACACACGAACAAATAACAAACGATCTTGTTAAATGCTAATTCAGATTTATCTTTTCAAAATGAAAGGGTTTCTTTCTGTTTTATAAATGACAACTACTTGCATCAAATATGTCTTGCATATATATATACAAGTCTGTTAGGGTTTTAGTCATAAATGAATTTAATTATATATTTAAAACTCTTTTAAATAATAATAACTTAAATTCAAATCCTTAAAACTCCCTTTTAAATGAATTTATTCATTAAAACTCAAGTTCAATGTAACAAATTAATTATTTATTTAAATCATGAATTTAAACTTTCTCAAAATTAAATTAAAGTTTAAAAATTAACTAATTGTTATTTGTGATATAAAATAATCTCATCATTATGAATTTCTATAGATAGTATAAAACCATAACCATTATTATTCATTCTTAATGTGTGACCATATAGGTTCAATTAATATTGGTAGTAGGCCTAAATTACATTTCAATCCTACAAGTCATAAGTAGCCTCTAGTAAGACATTATGACTACCCAAATTAAATGAAAATCTCATGATCCGAGATAACCTTAATATAGCTAATGACATAATCCTTTTTTCTCATGATATCTTGATAGAATATAAGGCATTGACAAAGTCAACCTTTTATCATTCTATCTTTGATTACTCAAAACCCAATTAGACTGACTAAACAAATAATATTTATCTCCATCAATACAATTGAGCATTGCCATGCATTTCTCAATCTCAATCATCGAGGGGAGCTAGAAATATCTCTCTTATAATAAGAGGGATAAATTCCACCTTAATCGCTCATCTCACTACATGATTATTATATTGTTCAAGTATAACATTTATAGTCATCTGATTAAAGACAATGTTTGATTATATCAAAACATAATATTACTTATGTTGAGAACTAAAGAAATCTCAGGTCAAATAATTTAATAATATAACTATTAGAGATTAACTTATGACTTTGATCCATGTATTAATCTCAAGACGGGTCTATCCAATATTTGTTCTTAACAAATAGATATAAATTTAATTTGTATCTAATATACATATTCATCCCATGAATATCAATCAAATTTTATACTAATCTAAATACATCGTTATCCCCATAACAATAACTAATTAAGGACATTTAGAATAATTAATAATATTATTCAAGGATATTATATGTTATAAATATGCAAATAATAATAATAATTAATTCTCACAAATAATCAAAATACCATATCCATATGATAGTCCTAAAATACTATTACTAATAGTATCAACCTTATCAATCTTGGTTTAACCTCTTTTTTTTCATCAAGTTTCACAGCACTACTTGATCTATATAGATCATCACTTATCTCCATGGATGCATGGTCATAATTTGTCACAAGAGAAAACCATGGCTAACAAATCTTTTTGCATCATTGTATATTTCACTTGGGCTTTATTCAAATTATGATTGGCATATGACATTGCTCTAAAAAATTTATCATGCTTTTGTCCCAATGCTGCTCCCAAGGCATATGCACTTTGTCACGCATAATGAGAAATGGTTCTTCCCATCGTTGAATGATCAGAATTGAATTATCAACCAATTTTATTTTTAGCTCATCTAAGGCATCTATGCATTTTTGATCAAAGTTAAATGTCATATCTTTCTCTAATAATTTACATAATGGTTCAGCCATTTTTGAAAAGTTTTTGTTGGAATCATTACTAAATTTTCTTGTGTCTGAAAAAACTCTTCACCTCTTTTACGGTAGGAAGGTGGGGTTAGGCTTTTATAATGAACACTTTTGCATCATCAAACTCCAATCCTCTAGCTGAGATTGAATGTCTTAACATAATTTCCTCATTAACCATGAAATGATATTTTTCCCAGTTTAAGGCAAAAATACTCTCTTAATACCTATTTAATATAACTTCTAAATTATGAAAATATTCTTCAAAAGAATCTATACAAATTGAGAAATCATCCATGAATATTTTCATAATATTCTTATTAAGATTGGCAAAGATTAAATTCATGTATTTTTAAAATATGACCAGTGCATTATAAAGTCCAAATAATTTTATCCTAAAGGCAAATGTCTCACAAGGGTATGTGAATTTTGTTTTTTCTTGAACTACATCAAAATTTCATTATAACCTGAATACCCATCTAAAATATAATAGAAAGAATGGGAAGATATTCTATCTAATATCAGATCCATAAATGAGAGTAGGTAGTGATCTTTCCTCATTTTTTTTTAATTTTTTATATTCAATGCATACTTATCATTTAATAGTTATGCATTGTGAAATCTCTTTATCATTTGTCATCTTATCTAGCTTCAAATCTCCTTTCTTAGACACAAGATGTATTAAGCTCACTCATGGATTATTAGATAGCACATAGATAATGCATTTGTTTAGCTATTTTACAATTTCTTTTTTTTTATATTCTTTCATGATTTGATTCAATTATCATTGCGGTTCAATCATTGTCTTCATATCTTCTGCCATAACAATTTTATATATGCATATTGACTAAATGATCATTTTCATATATTTTAATGACCATGCAATAGCATCCTCATTATTTTTTATGAGATTTACTAATTGGGTCCCCTATTTTCCATTAGAGACACTGAAAAGATAACTAGTCTTGTCTTGTTTTTCCCCAGAAAAGTATAATGAAGATGATTGGGTAACACCTTCAATTATTGTATCTATAGTAAGTGCCACAACCTTCAGGTTTTCTATGACTTTCATTTCCTTAGTCACAATTTTGTTTTACAATTCAGCAAAATCTTTTTCCTTAGATCTTCACATCTCTACTTTCACAACCATCAAGTTTTTCCTTGGATATTTTTTTCAATCCTTCTTCTCACTTTCTCTCTTGTTAGTTCTTCTCATATGAGCTTTGTTTGCTTTATTCCTCTTTTTAACTAAATATTTTTTTTCTAAGCTTTTCTTTGAATGATTGACTATGCATCTATGTTTGATTAATTTTTTTTGAGTCCTGAGTTATTAACTTAGTTCTAGGGCTCTGGTTCATAAAATGGTATTAAAAAGGGTAAAGATACAAGATAAATATAAAACATAACTATCCACTTTTTCAAAAAAGATAAAAAGACTAGTCATTATATTTGGAAATATTATTAAACTTAAAACTATCTAACTACTAAAAAAGAAATTATTCTTTCTCAAGGAAGATTACGCTAACTCACATTGACTAACCAAACTAAATCGTCATTAGCAATAGTACTAAAAACTTATTGTGTCTTTGTTATGCTGCCTAATTTTTTTGGTTAAATAGAGTCTTAAAAGCTCATTGATGAGGTTATATTTTCAACAAAGATTCACAATTATATGAGTTATACAAGTAGTAAAGAAGTTCTTTGCCCATATATTAATCATATAGAGATTGTATCTATAATTTTTTTTTAAAATAGTGAGACAACTTAATTCTAGTAGAATAGATATTTTAGATTATTGAATCAATATATATCCATGAATTTGTTCATTTAATTTATATGATATATATTTAAATAATTTTAATTATATTGGGTTTGGATACAAAATGAAAATTGAGTTGTTATAAAATGACCATTTTCCAAAATAACATATAAGGTGGTCATCACCATTAAGCCCATCCCAAATGGTTTTCCCCCCAATATGTCACCATCAAAATAATAAATTTTCTTTACTTGAAAGTCTTTCACAATCCCATATGTTTTAATTAAGTTATTAATTACCCTTGACAATTACTTCATATGTATATTTTTATTTTCAAGCCTCAAATATCATAAAGGCCAAGAATTAATAAGGTTTATAAGTATTTGTACTTTCTATTTCGTAAGTACCATAATTGCACAATTAACATATGCTTCCCTCAAGTTTCACTAATAAAAACCATATAAGTGAAAGTAACTCAAAGCACTATCATTATATTATATGTCATGATAACTCATGCATGTCTCGAGGATTATCTGTCACCATCCTTCTCAGTGATGATATGACTCACACACTAAAAGTAAAATTCTTAAAAGAATATTCTATATAATATTCACCTTACTTAAGAACTAGTTCTTCTAAAACATGTCCAATAGATTGACATATAAAGTATTCATGCTTTTGATTTCATAAGTACTATACTCAAAGCAATTAACATATCCAAATTTTGAGTTTTAATTAATATGTTTATCTCATGTATCAGGGTTAGAAGGGCTATCACTTCCTTCCTTCCTATTATATTTGTGAGTGAGCCTCATGGTTTACCTATCATCATCTACCATATATGAAAACTTATACAAACTCACTAATAGTTTTATTTAATTACTTATCCATCAATTTCTATAATACAACATAAATAAATGTGTATTCATTAATATAAAATTATATATATATATATATATCACATATACAAATTTACAAAAATCATAGACCATGTACTATTTTGATATAAATTTATGAATCTACTCTAGAGAGGGGGGTTTAAGACTCACACCTTCAAATTTTACGGATTAGCATATGACTTATATCTTTTTCTTACTTGTGAAGCCCCTAGAAAGTGCAAAAATTTCTCTTAGAGTTTGGTACTCATGCCTTGGTTCTTGCTTGGTGTGTGGGGGATGAAAAAAATAGAGATCACACTCAATAGTTCTTTCTTTCTCTTTTATACTCAGATATTTCTACTTTACTTTAAGTAGAAAGTTATGACTTTTAGAAAAAAACCACAACTTTAGTATTTACCTCTTAAGCTTCAGGTAGCAAATCTAAAGAATAATAATGACTCTAGAATGTATCTCAATCTTTCTATAACAATATCATGACACTGGGTAATATTTGTGACTTAGGCATAATATCTCTATAATACAAAGTTATGACACTAGAAATGGTAATGACATTAGCATTTATCTCTCTCGTTGATCATATGGTCATAGTATTGAAAATGATCATAATATTATGAATGACCTCTATTGTGAATAATATGGTTGCAACACTAGGATTAGTCATGATGCTAGTATTAGTCTCTCTTGATTATCATCTAGCCATGACACTGGAAATAGCTATGATATTGAAAATGCTTCTCATATGTATTATATGGTCATGATACTATAAAGATGTCACGATACTAGCAATTAGTTTGACATAGGAGTAATGAATTTACCTTAAATTATGAACTCTATATCATTTTGTGTCCAAAAATTATGATGCTAAATAATTATCATGACTTTGGTCTGGGTAGCTTTGGTTTTTTAACTTTATGTAGCCCAAAAATAATGGCTTTGTGAAAAGATGATGACTTTGACTTAAGAGGACAAAACTTTATTAAAGAAAATGTCATGCCACTAGAAAGTGACTATGACTTTTAAAATTAATGAGGTATTTGGTTACTATAACATGAAATTAATATCATAGTCTTTTAATTATCATGAGATAAGTATAGTTGTGACTCTATGATAATATTATAATCACAAAGAATGTGTTACATAATTGAAGGATTATGCTAATAAGGTGGTAGAGTCATGACGTACAAAGATTATCATGACCAATTAGGTAAACTTTCAACCAAGAATAGTTTTGAAACTATGAGATGCTCCATAGTCTGTCTATTAACAAAATACCTCCAAAAACATATCGATTATATGATTACTTGTCTATATTTATCAAAACTCCAAATTTATAAAATTGATCAAATAATATTTTATATACATGCTTATACATCATCTAAAATCATCAAAATACTCAAGAATATTTGGTAATTTAAATATCAAATATGACTTATGGTGAAAGGTAAACTCATGAGGTATGAAAAAAAAGAAATGATAACCATTCTGATTTTAACATATGAGATAAACTTATGTGTGAAAACTCAAATTTGAGGTAAGTTTAATCATTACAAGTATGAAGCATATGAAGCTGAAAGCATGATGTATTTATAACTAATTTATTGTGTACTTTTTAAAAGAACAAATGATCAAGTAATGTGAGATTTAAAATAAAATGTATAACCTAGGAGTTTCACCAGAGTATAGAATTATGTATCAGATATAGTGGATGGTGGCGGGTATGTCATGAGACACATTCAAGTGGGAGAGACTAGTAAGATGGTGATAGTCATGTGAGTCTTTCCTTTGTATGACTTCCATATGTGAGATTCATAGGAACATATATTATTTATTATGAGTATGGCACTTAATTATCTGAAAGTACAAACACATTTAGTACCATATTATTTCGTATTTTTAAGATAATTAGAGGTTAGAGACTAAAAATACATATTCAAAGTATTTATTAAGGGCTATTCATGTATTACCTAAAAGGTATAATTGTGAAAATGAATCTTGTAAAGAATAATGGGTTACTTAAGTTTTAAAATACCAAGAGGGCAACTACAATGGGATCATCATTGATAGTTATTATCCAAGAATGATGTTCACCTTGCATGTCAAGAGCGCATATGTGTGTATTTTCACACCAATCTACCATTTGTCTAACAATCAAACATAATATTGACAAAACACTAGAGAAATATCATCATACACAATGATGTGAGCTAACCCTAGAGTCTTAGTATCTTTCTGAACACCAAGCATATTTATTCAACTCGGCCACTCAGGCAATAGTTTGTTCATTATTAATTGATCAAATTATATATTTACATAATTTCTATAAGATTTATATCTAGATTTATGTCCATTTTATTATTTGTATGACCCATGTACTTGTGAAACTATATTAAATGAGGGATCCTCACCCAACAAGGTTTTAATATTTTTCAACTATGATAGTTTTAGCACCCTCACAAAGTTATAACAGTCACCATCGATTGTAATTGACTTGAAGATACCAATGAAAATATAGGCTAGTAAGATTTCTTATTATTCTCACCTAAATGTATTTGGAATTATTATGCATATTATGTACATTATCCAAGAAGTATCAAAACTATATTCAAAATCTAAAAAATATATATAATAAGAAAAATAAGGAAATAATATAAGACTATAAGTATCATTAGAAACAAATAGTCATAACTTTAATTACCAAAGCACAACGAACAAATACCATCAACTGCAATTGGCTTGAAGATGCTGATAGAAATGTAGACTAGTAAGCCAACTAAATATTTTCACCTACATTCATTAGAAATTGGCTTGAAGTCTTGTGTACGTTATGTACAATACTCAAGAAATCTCAAAACTAAATTCAAAATCTAGAAAATACATATTCTTGTGATATGCTAATAGAGTAAAGGGATGTAGCTTGTGGGATACAATTGCCCACAAGTTTTTCATTAGCTGAGATGTCATCTTTGAAGAAGATATGCTATAATAAGAAGAAGAATATTATATAAAGCTATACATTTTGATAGAAACAAACAACTAGAACTTGAATTATCATAGTGCAATGACCAAATACAAAATAAGTCTGAGATATTTGATGTTTGATGATCAAATCAAAAATGAAGAGAACCAACTTGGCACTAATAGTATGTTATGGAGGGAAATGTTGCATACTATCTATTTATAAAGGATGAATAGCAACCAATTTTCCACGAGTTTGTAAAAATTCATGAAGCTTCTATTTGAATGATAACAATGCAACACCAAATTGAAGCTCTCTATAGAAAGAAGACATGATATCTTATTCAACAACCAAAAAGAATAAGGTCATTAGTGATAGATGAGTCTACAAGATCAAACATAATGGTAATGATCAAGTGGAGCGGTAGTTTGCACGAGTGGTAGTCAAAGGATATACTTAGAAATAAGATATTAAATTCAATGAAATATTTTTTTTATTATTCAACTCGAAACATTTCAAGTAGTGCTAGTAATGTGTGCTACATATAATTTATAATTAGAGTAGCTAGACGTAAAAATTATATTTTTTCATGGAGAACTTGAAGAAGAAATTTATTTGTTGTAACCATAATGTTTTGAAGAACAAAAAAAGTATTTTTTTTAAGATTGAACCAATCTCTATATGGCCTCAAATTAGTATCAAGATGAGGCCACATAGAGATTTCTTCATCATGAGCTTTGGATACAAAAGATTTAAATTAGATCCTTGTATATATTTCTTCTTCACGATCTTTATTGGCAGCATGACCCAATAAAGATAATGCCCAAGAATTAAAGATATGTTTGGTAAAATAATTTGATATGAAGAATAAAGGATTAAAAATTATGATTCTAGGAATATAAATTTACCAAGTTAAAAATAATAGGAATACATGATTGTTAGTCAATTCATACTTTTCTTCCTATTAATTTAAAGTTATCAATAAGCATGAGTCTTAGTAATGAGGCTATAAGATAAAAATTTTTGTGTATTATATGCATGAGGTATTGGAAGTTTAATTTGCTATTGTTTATACAAGACAAGATATAACACAAGTAATGAGAGTTTATTGTATAGAACATTATGAAACCTAGTAAAGAATATTGGTGTGCTTTTTATTTATAAATAGCACAGGTGAAAGTTATGGGTGACGGATGCAAAATCATCGCTACCTTAACTCAAGAATAGTGGGAGATAGGATCAATATTGAGTAAAGGTATGTAATCGGATACTTTCTCATAAAATCGCTACCTTCAAGTGAAATTGCACATGAAAAATCATAGTAATCTTGGGATTCAAGATCCAACCTATAAAAGATAAACTTCAAGTAGGAGAATGTAACGTCAAAGTAGATAGGTGAATTTCACATTGCCTACATCAGAAATCCAAAAAGAATTTTTTATTTTTCTTCGATAAAAAAAGGATTTATTCTCATTTGTTATCTTTCCCAATCCTAAGTATCATTATCTTCTATTTCTTTTTATTATCTAGTTGTTTACATTATTATTGTAACATTTAATGAATAGTAAGTGGAGTGATGGTCTTTCATTATAAGGAGAAGCAAGTAGCAAGACCTTTATATTGTTCCTAGCTATCCAGGATGGCTTACTCTTCTTCCTCTTATTCCATAACTACTCAAATATTTGATGGAATAATTTTTGATAGCAATCAAAGTCAATCAAGCATCTATATTATTTAATAACATATTACTTGTTTATTTGTTGTTTGAGTATATTAGAGGTAAGAGGAGGAGGTAGAAAAAAATTGTAAAGAAGAGGGAAAGAATGGGAGGGGGAAAAGAGGAGGGGGGCAAGAGAGAGAGATAGAGATAGGGCAGGAGGGAGGGGGAGAAGGCATTAGGAAGGGGGAGAGGGCATTATGAAGGGAGAGAAGAGAGAGAGATATATAAAAGTAACTATAACATTGTAAAATTATAGAGAATCACAATATGATGTATAGAAAAGAACTTTTTATTTAAACATGTGTAAATGTAGAAGGGTAAAGTTATTTATAAATATATATCTCATTCATATTAGTTGGGAAACATATTGCCCCTAAATATTAATTATATTTCCTAACATACTCTAGATTGTTATTCTCTCAATAAATTATTGCAAAGAACACAATAAGTAAAGTTAGTAAGAAAGATAAGAAACTTAATTTTTTTTCATAAATGATATAAAAGCCATAAAATATCCATGGTACTCTTCATTGATGTGATATTTGCTTTTTATAAAAAAAATATATTTTTTTCCTCTTTCATTCGTCATCCCTTATCTCTCCTCCCCCCTCTCTATCTTATCTCTCTCTCCTCTCCTCTCTTTTCTCCTCTTCCTCACACACACACACACACACTATATATATATATATATATATATATATATATATATATATATATATATATCTCTCTCTCTCTCTCTCTTCCCTATCTCTCTCTTACTCTACTACCCACCCTCCATTCCTTTCTCTCTCTTTATCTCTTTCCATAATCTCTCTTTCCTTCTCTCTCTCTCTCGCTCTCTCCCCCTCTCTTGCGCTCTCTCTCCCTTTCTTGCTCATCTACTCTCGAGTCTCATCATCTCTTTTACACTCTCTCTTGCTCTTTTTACTCTCTTTCTCGCTTCCTCTCTCTCTCTCTCTCTCTCTCTCTCCTCTCTCTCTTCTCTCCCTCCTCACTCTCACTCTCACTCTCTCTTTATTTCTCTCTTTCATTTTGTCTGTCTGTCTGTCTCTCTCTCTCACTCTTTATTTTATTATCTCATTCTCTACCTCCCCCTTTTCTCTCTGTTTGTCAGTCTATCTATCTATATTTTGATGTTTTTTTCTTTTTCTTTCTCTTCCTCCTTACAATCTAAATGTATTAGAGAGTTTATAGTTTACGTAAACACATAAGCATATCATAAAGTGCCAAATTTTATGTTTCATACCTCTCAATTTAAATGTAGTAGAAATCCAACATTTATGTAAACATGTCCATCCACTTAGAGGAGACATGTATCCTCATGAGAGATCTAATATCAAAATAAACAAAAAAGGGATGTGGGTGTTTTTGTCAAAAATTTATCATTCCCTTCATATCACATATCCAAAAATCATTCTCCTCACATTCACTATTTGGTCCCAAGCCCCTAAACATAATTGTCTCAAATAAAATATTAAATCAATATAGGTCATGAGTTTCGATATTAAAGCAAGAATTAAAAATCTCATTTGAACTAACAATCATTCCTCATTGTTTTCTAACAATGATAATGAAAGTTCTCATGAATTGATTTGATTATTAATTGATTTGATACATTTCGTATTTTGTGTTGTTGTTGACGATCATCTAATTATATGATACATTTCAATAATTGATTTGATTAATTAGATTCAATTATATTTGATGTTCGTTTGATGATGTGAATTAGATGATAGTTGCAAGCTAGTTTTAAAAATTATGTTTAATTAAACTTATTGATGACATTAATGTTATCAATATATTTTATATACTTTAATAAATTTGTAATATGTGATGGATAATGCATACCATATGATATTCATATTAAATTTCTTGATCACTAATTGCAAGTACTTGATTAACATATATTTTTTTGATGATGCTCAAATGTAATCGATGATATTATATTTGACATAAATATTTACCACATATCAAATTTTTTAATAGTATTTGATGTTTTTAATAAAAAAATATTAATTATTTAATAAGTTTGATGATATTTATATCATTGATGCATTTCATTGTACTTCAATAATATTCAATGTATACTCAATACGAATGATTTGATGATACTTATCAAAATACTTTTAGCAATGAACATTAAAATGAATTAATGAAATTTGATGCTATTTTATTTTCTACCATGGATTTTGATAAAATTCGATGAATTCTCAAATCTATATTAATTGTATATTTTTTTTGTAAAAAATTTCAATTGTTTATAAATATTATTTGTTTATTTTTCTACAATATGTGATAATATATTGTAATAAATGACAATGAGGATTTATAATATATTGTGATAATATATTGTGATAATTATTGTTGATTTTAGTGATTAAAATCAACAAATACTATTTAATAATTATCAAATTTAAGTAGAAAAACCAATGAACACATAGAATAAAATAGTAATCACTAATAATTATCATTGAATATATCTTTGAATAATTATCATTGAATATATATTTGAATAATATCCAATATTAAAAATATAATCCAAAAGTTATGAAATTGTATCAAACCACACCTATATCCTATTCATTGAATTCTTATTTCAATATAATTAATAACGACTTTTATGACTTATATACAAATAAATAAATTTTAGATGTTAGATGACACAAAAAAGTAAATTTAATTTACCACATATATTTATTTGAGATATATACACAAGAGTAATAAGAATATCTCTAAAAATAAATATAATGATAGAAAATATCCACACACACACGCACACACACGCACGCACGCACACACACACACACACATCACGATCTTAGAAATAATTAATACACTATTTATTTGCAACACTTCATCTAATTGTAAAATTTTTTACCAAAACTTCATTGTCTATGGAAGACTACCATTTATCAACACAAGACATGAAAATATTTTATTATTGGCACCAAGAACTCTCCATGTTATTTGTTTTATATAATATCAAATTATTGTTACAAATGATAGCAAGTAACTCATAAAAAATATCTTAACAAGACTTAAATGATTGATGTCAATATTATGTGAATGGTTGGTTTCATCCACATTCTTCCAAGTCTTTTCATCAATCTTTATTAATAATTTTTCTGAATGTCAATACTTTTGCCAATAAATTGAACATAAAAAATGTATTGAGAATGGTCTTACTTTTTTAAATAGTTATTTACAAATATTAGTTTTGTTGTAGTTAGAGATGAAACATAGTATCCACATAATTCAAGTAATTGATTTGGTTAAAATCAAATAATATTAAAAATATCACAAGTATTGAATGATTAAAAATTTTATCTCATCAAATAAGCATCCTATTTTTTCCATAATTAAGAAGAATAACAATTTTAGTAGTTTTTTATATATTTGTTATTATCATTCTTTATAGTTTCAGTCTAGAATGATCCATAACCTTAGCAAAATATTATGAGTGCCATCAAATGTCATCAAATAAAATCTAAGTTCATCGAGCAAAATATCAAAAAAAATCATTCAATATAAATAATCAAAAACATTTCAATTTATATTAAAAATCATTGAATATCATAAAATATATTGAAATGACATCAAGGTATCGATGTCATCAAAAATATTTGAGCATTGTCAAAAAATTTTGATCATTTTTATTGATGCTCTAAAAAAGAAAACTCAAAGAAGCTTCTTACATCTATTTTCTTTGATCTTTTTTCTACAATTCTCATTCATTTTTAATAACTCTTTTTTTTGGGTAACAACAGAAACATATTTTGTTTTCTAAGTACACTGAATTAATAAAGAAGGTGTTATTTTAATGGGGGGTAGGTGAAAATCACCTTGCCCACATTGGAAAACTGTTTGGAGATTTCCAAACTTTTTCATATATAAAGGACTTTTCTATTTCTTTGAAAATCATTCCCATGTATTCCAATATCTCATTTTCTTTTGAATATATTTTATTTCCTGATGTAATTTATTGCTTTACTTTTCAATTTTCTATCTTTCAAATTATTACGGGTTTAGTTTTATTTTATAACAGTGGTATCAGAGGAGGTTAGTTAGTAACTTTTGTAGTTAGTGCATTTTAGAAAAGTTCTATCAAAAGGGCGATAAGAGCCTCAAGGTCTGTGGTTTTTAAGAGGGTAATTGCACCCCTCCAATTACTTGGGAACTTTTTTAGTGTAATAACACAAATTGTTATTATTATTCTCGGATATTGTTCATTGTAAAAGTGAAACATGTCAGCAAAATTTGAAATAGAAAAATTCAATGGAAGTAATTTTTCAATGGGGAAAATGAAAATTAAGGCAATTTTGAGGAAGGATAATTGCTTAGATGCAATTGGAAAAAGGCTCACCGGAATTCCTGATGACAAGTGGAATGAGATGGATAGTAATGCAGTAGCTGACTTGCATTTGACACTTGCTGATGGAGTATTATCGAGTGTGGCAGAAAAGAATACGTCGAAAGAAATTTGGGATACTCTCACAAGGTTGTACGAGGCAAAGTCACTTCACAACAAGATCTTCTTAAAAAGAAGACTTTACACTTTACGAATGATGGAATTTATTACGGTAACTAATCATATCAATGCTCTGAATACTTTATTTTCGCAACTTACTACGTTGGGTCATAAGATAGAAGAAGTTGAACGTACTGAGATTTTACTTCAGAGTTTACCTGATTCGTATGATCAACTCATCATCAATCTAATGAATGGTGCATTGACTGATAGTTTAATTTTTAATAATATTGCCTCTGCCATCTTAGAAGAAGAAAATAGACGTAAAAACAAAGAGGATAGATATGTAAATGCACAATAAATAGATGCTTTGACGATGATACGAGGGAGATTAACAGAGCGTGGTCCCAGTGGGAGTCAGAATTATGGTAGATCAAAATCTCAAAGTAAGAAAAATATTAAATGTTATAACTGTGGTAAGAAAGGGCACTTAAAAAGCAATTTTTGGTTTAAGAAAAGAAATATAGATGATGAGTTATCAAAGACACAAGGGAATATTGCAAGCATCAATGATGAAGATAGTATTTTGTATAGTGAGGTAACAACAATGGTTGATAGTAAAAAATAGTTTAGGATGTATGGTTGCTAGACTCGGGAGCATCGTGGCATATGACTTCTCGGAGAGATTGGTTTAAAAAATATGAACCAATCTCAGGTGGGTCAGTGCACATGGGTGATGATCATACTTTGAAAATTGTTGGTATGGGTACTATCAAAATTAAAATATTTGATGGTATGATTCGTACAATTCAAGAGGTACGACATGTGATTGATTTGAAGAAAAATCTATTGTCTTTGGGACAAATAGATAGTCTTGGATGCAAAACTCATATTGAAAATGGAATGATAAAAATTGTGAGAGGTTCACTCGTGGTAATGAAGGGAGAAAAGATCACGATAAATTTATTCATGCTTAAAGGAGAAACAGTACAGGAAGCAGATGCATGTGTTGCATCAATCATTAAAGAAGAAGAATCAACAATAATATAACATCTTAAACTATGTTACATGTCAGAACAAGGTTTGAAGATTCTATCTAATAAAAAGTTACTTATGGGGCTCAAAATAGTAAATTTACCTTTTTGTGAGCATTGTGTTACTAGTAAGCAGAATAGATTGACATTTAAAAGATCAAATGTAAGAAGTAAAAATACTCTAGACTTGATATATTCTGATGTATGGGAATCACCTGAAATATATTATGGAGGAGCAAAGTATTTTATATCTTTCATTGATGATTATTCAAGGAGATGTTGGGTATATCCAATCAAGAAAAAGTCAGATGTGTTTTTAACTTTTAAAGAAATTAAAGCATGTGTGGAACTTGAATATGGGAAAAGAATTAAGTATTTGTGGATAGATAATGGAAGTGAGTATACAGTTGGTGAATTTCTTATTTTTTGTAAGCAAGAAGGTATCAAACGATAGTTCACAGTCACATACATGCCACAACAAAATGGAGTAGCAGAACGGTTGAACATAACTCTTACAGAAAGAATGCGAGTAATGTTAATGACTGCAAGACTACCCAAGTCCTTTTGGGCGGAAGCAGCAAAAACTGCATGCTATGTGATAAATCGATCACCATCAACATCGATTGATTTGAAGACACCAATGGAGATGTGGACGGGTAAGCCAGTAGACTACTCTACTTTACATTATTTTGGATGTCCTGCATATGTGATGTACAACACCCAAGAAAGAGAAAAGCTAGATCCAAAATCCAGAAAATGCATATTCTTAGGATATACTGAAGGAGTAAAAGGGTATCGCCTGTGGGAACCCACTGACCACAAGGTAATTATCAGTAGAGATGTAATTTTTAAAGAAAGAATTGAAGATTATAGCACATTAAAAGAAGTTTCAAAAACTACCACTGTTCATGTAGAAAATAATCAGATACAAGATGTTCCAAAGTCAATGGAGAAAGAATTAGAGCATGAAGTACAAGAACAAGTCGTGTCTGAGGCTCAAGGAGTTAGTCGGCCAATTCGTAATAAAAGACCGCCAGTTTGGTACTCGGTGTATGTTACGGAGAGAAACATTGTATATTGTCTCCTAACAGAAGATTGAGAACCTTCAACATTTCAAAAAGCTTCAAATAATTCAGATGCATCTCTGTGGATGGCAGTAATGGTGTAAGAAATTGAAGCTCTATACAAGAACAAGACTTGGAAGCTAGTACTGTTACTAATTGAAAGAAAAGCTATTGGCAAAAAATGAGTTTACAAGATAAAGCGGGATAGCAATAATCAAGTAGAATGATATCGTGCAAGATTGGTGATAAAGGGATATGCTCAGAAAGAAGGTATTGACTTCAATGAAATTTTTTCTCTGGTGGTTCGTCTTACAATAATTAGAGTAGTAATGACTCTATGTGCTATACTTGATTTGCATTTTGAGCAGTTAGATGTTAAAACTGCTTTTCTACATGGAGAAATTGAAGAAGAAATTTATATGTTCCAGCCAGAAGGATTTGTTGAAATTTTTAAAGAGAACTTGGTTTGTAAGTTGAACAAATCTCTATACGGTATGAAACAAGCACCAAGGTGTTGGTATAAGAGATCTGATTCCTTCATCATGAGCCTTGGGTATAATAGACTCAGTTCAAACCATTGTACATACTACAAAAGGTTTGAATAAAATGATTTCATCATTTTACTATTATATGTGGATGACATGTTGGTAGCAGGCCCAAACAAATATCGAATCCAAGAATTGAAGGCATGGTTGGCTAGGGAATTTAATATGAAGGACTTGGGACTAGCAAATAAGATTCTAGGGATGCAGATTTGCCGAGATAAAAATAATAAGAAGATTTGGCTTTCTCAACAAAATTATTTTAACAAAATCTTGCGTCGTTTCAACATGCAAGATAGTAAGCCAATTTCTACCCATCTTCCTGTTAATTTCAAATTATCCTCAAGTATGTGTCCTAGCTCGGAAGAAGAGAGGATGAAGATGTCTCGAGTACCGTATGCATCAGCAGTGAGAAGTTTAATGTTTGCAATGATTTGTACAAGACCAGATATTGCACAAGCAGTGGGAGTGGTTAGTTGATTCATGGAAAATCTGGGCTTAGAACATTGGAGTACTGTGAAGATGATTTTCAGATATCTGAAAGGAACCTCAAATACTACAATATGCTATGGAAGTTCAGATCTTATTTTCAGAGGTTATGTTTATGCAGACTATGCTGGAAATGTTGATAATAGCAAGTCTACAACATGTTATATTTTTTCTCTTGTTGGAGGAGCTGTAAGTTGGGTTTTGAAATTGCAGCCTATTGTATCTACTTCTACGACAGAAGCAGAATATGTTGCAGCTACACAAGCCACTAAAGAGGCAATTTGGTTGCAAATACTGTTGGAAGAGCTTGGATATAAAAAAGATAAGGTTACTTTATTTTGTGATAGTCAAAGTGCTCTACACTTAGTAAGAAATCCAGTATTTCACTCAAAGACAAAACATATCAGGGTACAATATCATTTTGTATGAGAGAAAGTAGAAGAAGGAAGTATGGATTTGCAAAAGATTGATACCGAAGAAAACATAGCGGATGTTTTTACCAAACCGATCAGTACTGACAAGTTTGAATGGTGTAGAACTTTATGTGGCTTAACAAGATTGGAAGCAAGTATTGACAAGCAAAGAAAGTAATTTTCAAGTGGGAAAATGTTATTTTAATGGGGGGTAGGTGAAAATCACCTTGCCCACATTGGAAAACTGTTTGGAGATTTTTCATGATTTACTCATAGATATGCAAGTATGCTGAAGATTTTTCAAAAGATTATCTTTTTTTAAGAATAAAGATGAATGACTTTAGGCTATATAATAAAAAAAAAGTTTATTTACATCAACTAGACTTATGATATAATATTTTTAATTAAAGAGAAGTGGTCTCTAAAAAATAAATAGCTATTCAAACTAAAATCCAAACATAATGATTCACATGTGAGATACAAGACATAATTAGTTGTTAAGGGATTTAGTTAAAAAAATTAATTTTGATGAGAGATATTTTCTCTTGTTGGAAATATATTTTTCATTCGAGTGGTTTTGAATCTAGATGCTAACTTAGATTTAGAAATTGATCAACTCAATATCAATATAATATTTTTATCATGGTGACCTTCATGAAACTCTCTACAAAAATCAGTATGAAGAATTCATGGTAGAAAGAAAAGAATATCTTGTTTACAAACTAAAAAAGAGCTTATATGAACTTAAGCAAGCTTCTAGGTAATGGTATAAAAAATTGTATTCATTCATGAAGTTTTATTACCATAAGCATATCTTTTGTGATCATTGTGTACTTTTTAGTCATTAGCTGGGTGATACCCAACATATAATTTTATTGTATGTTGATAAAATGGTAATCATGGGCTATAATATAGCAAAAATTAATAAGCTTAAGAAAGAGCTAAGATAATATTTTATATGAAAGACTTGGGCCTAATCAGGCATATTATATGGTTAGCATCATTTGAGTTTGGCTTTACAAACATAACTAGTTATCTCAATAAGATTACATCAAAAATGTTTTTGAAAAACTTTTTTATGAATGGGGCTAAAGTTGGTTTTAACCCCATACCCAAATATTTTAAGATGAGTACTATGTATTATCCTAAGATTGTTAAGGATAATAGAAATATGAGTTGTGTTTCATTTGTCTTAGCTATTTATAATCTTATGTATTTTATAATATATACTAGACCAAATATAGCACATGTTATTAGTGTTTTCAGTAATTTTATCTTTAACCCAAGTAGATATCATTATGCTAAAGTGAAATATATCCTAAGATATCTATGAAAGATATTTCAGCTATCTTTCAAATTATTTCTTTTGAATGTATTCCAATTTCTCATTTTCTTTGAAAATCATTCCCATGTATTCCAATTTCTCATTTTATTTTTAATGTATTTTGTTTCCTGATGTAATTTATTGCTTTACTTTTGAATTTTCTATATTTCAAATTATTGCGAGTTTAGTTTTATTTTATAACAGAAGGTGATTATATGTTATATTGGCATCAACGTGCTTGAAAATTAGTTTTAAAATGGAAAATTAATTTTTATTCATTTCTAGTGATCTAGCTAATATTTTTCAAAAGCTAGTCAATTGCCAATTTTTAAGGAAATTCAATATAATTCAATGATATTTGAAATATTTAGATGTTGTTATATAACATTTGAATATCTTACATAACTGGAATGTTAATTTTAAATTTGATTACATTTCAAAAATAGTTTTTTTTATCTTGATAATACTTGATATGCTTTTAATGATACAAAATTTATTGCTCTATCTAATTTTATCTCATAATAATTAAAATTTTCTATAAAATTTAATAATAATTTGATATTATTTAATGAATTTGGATAACCCTAACTATGGTCATTTGTTTCACTACCATTGAAAATATTTTAATCATAATCACGGTGGTCATTCTCCATTCTTTATAATTAGGGTCAATTACATGAATTCTATTTTACAAAGGAATGTGTTATTTTACATATGCTTTCTAAAATCAATCACTTGCATATTTTTTCTTTCTACTTGTATTGATTTTTTAATTATCAACCTCTGGATTTACACTCTCACATCCTTATTAATATTTAATCTAAATATTTTATAATGAACTTAATTAGTCCCCTTTAACACATAACGGAATTATGTAAGATAGACTTCTTTAATTTTTTTATATAAATGCGATACTTAAGTTTTTCTCAATAGTTCTAATTTTATTCGTATTAGTTTTTTCACTTGTGTATTAACAAACATATATGCTAATGTTATTTTATAACCTTTTTTTGGTTTGTAATAACTTAAATGTTTTATATGATAGAGTATGAGATATAAAATAATTATTTTAAAATATATATTTTCCTAAGTGACATTATGTCACATATTGATAACATGCTCAATTTCCTCCTATCATATTTAATTCTATGATCTATATATATTTATAATTGTGTAGTTCTTTTGAATTATAGATCATAAATATGAAGAAGCCTCACGCTTTTGGATCTCAACATTTTCAATCTTAAATCAAATTATTACTTTTATGATTCAAAGTCAAATTTACTATCTAGATATTTTATCTTCAAATAACTAAATTTAAAATATTTATCACTATTTTATTTCTCTATCTATCTAAAAAAAATATAAACATTTCTAGTTTCATTGACGATAATGATACCATCTAGAAATAACATGCAAGGTATTTCATATTGAAAACATATCTTAATTCATTTTTGACAAAAATAAAATGTATTGATTAAAATGAATCATAAAATGCAATACTATTGAGATTGGAAACTCACTTCACATCTCTTATGTTAAGTGAACACTTTTTATAAACTCTCTAGACATATTCCAAGTCACACAGACATAAAATTGAGATATATTCTTCCTCCCAAGAACTAATCAAATTAATTCTCTGAGAACTCATTTATAAATTTATTTTAATTATTCAAAATCATTTCAGATTATTTTGTTTCTCTCTATATATTTTGATAAATTATAACTAAACGAAGATAACATTCATAATAAAGCTACTTTTTATGAATCTAAATTGATTTCTTGTATGTAGTGGAAAAACTTCTAAATTTTTTTGGTGATGTAAAATGATGTGTTTTGTTATCATTTGATTAGTTTGATGATATTCGAGATGTGATGGATAAAATATATTTTATGATATTTTTATTATTGATATGTCCAAGGCTAATAGTATCATTATTGTCATTATACAATTAATTAAATAAAAGAAGTTAGTTTTTCATTAATAGTTAAATGTACTTATATCCATCAAGTATTTGACTTAATAGTAAACCCCTAGGCTTGAAAGTGTACTATTGTAAATGTCCATATTTTCTCACTATAAATGAAATAATAATAAATTAAGAATAATATGCAGTCTGACTAATAGTTATATTTTACTAATCATGGATATAAGACATTAAGCTAGTTCATAGGTGTTGTTGGAGAATAATATACTAGATTGACCCATTATGAAAATACTACATGGATTAATAATCATATGCATTTCTCATATACAAATACTTTTAATCCTTAGAAATGAATTCAAAATGATATCTACATGAGAAACTTTATGTTTTGACTTAACTCAATGTCATCTGTAACATGATGATAATAAAAACTATAAATTGAATATAAACTAAATCAAATGGAGGGATATAAGTGATTAAGATGTAATTTCACTTTTTTTTAAAAGAGATATCTATGGACTCCTCAATATGTAAGTCTAAAACATGCATAAGCTTGCTCAAATAAATTAATAAGAGATTATTAATATCATTTGCTTTGTCAGACTACTTAAGATTGAGAAGTAAAATTGAACCATATAAGGATAACTCAAACATACCTTAGGTTCAATTAAGATATCATGTACAAAAGGATTGTAATATTGACTATGAATTAAGTTATGTTTAATAATCAAGTAACTTGGGCAATCATAATATATTGCAAAAGGTCATTTATGATTTGTGAGCCCAAAAAATGTTGTAGGCTTATTATCAACATTATGTGAACCTACTGAATTACTCACTAAAAACAAATTATAAATTAAGTATTAAGTTAGACTCTTAGTAAATATATTATTAATAATGTATTTAATAAAATGAGATTTTATTAAATAATATTGTTTAAAATAAAACCACGTGGTAATTTAATTTAATAAAATGATATTTTATTAAATGATATTTATTTTTAGAAAAACAATGAGATGATTTATTAAATAATATCTATTTTGTAACTATAATTGTAACTGTAAGAAAGTTTGTAAAAAATGTGTTTGGGAAACACATATAATGTGTTTTACAAAAAAATGTTTTTTATAATATTTATTTGATAGAAAATATGTATTTAAATTATAAATGTGTTACATCTTTTTTATAAAGATAGTAGACACATGTTGTGTGTTTTCGAAACATTCCTATGTGTGTTTTACATGAAATTTAAAAATAAAATAAATAATAATAAAATAATATTTTTTATCCCCTCCCCTCCTCCTTCAAACCCATCTCATACTATCTCTCAATGCATATATAGGTATTGTGGCCTTGTGATCATAGCAGATAAGACTTTCATCCCAACAATATGCATAAAGTGGTTGACAAAATACCCTAGGGTGTGTATCCATGATCTATGGGGATAAAAGTCATGTCCCCAGGGTTAGGAGACTTGTCTTTTTTCCAATCAATTTACCATATTATTAGTAATAATAAAATACAATTTAAAAATACATATTTTACTACTTACAAACCATTATAAATACGTGTCTCACATGTAGAATAATTAAAATTCTACCATCATAATTAGAATTATAATTAGAGGTGTCAAATAGATCATGTCATACTGACACATCCTTTTTAGGTGGCCTAGTAGGGCCACATGCCGTGCCGAGCATGGCCTAGTAAATAAGTTATGCCATGCCTGACATGACATGATTTGCATTTTGCTCAGCCCTATACGACATGACTGGCATGAGCTTAGGCAGAATCTTGCCAGGTCATTTCAGGCATGCTGGGTCATGCTAATTTTTGAATATTTGTATGCAAACATAATGCTATAACATGAAAGAAAATACAAATATATCATACATTTATATGAAATAAAATACAATCCATCATCCAAATAAAAAAATGATAAACAAAAACAATAATAATATGAACAAAAATACAACCATAAATCATAATGCAATCATATCGTCTAGAATGAAAATAAATGATAATAGATAACACAACAATTGTAAATAAGTACAAAATCAAAAAATAAAATCATCAATCCCAATGCCAATTGATATCTACATAAAAATTATTATCATCATCATTATGTAAGAATCTGATGGATCACTAGCGGTGGTCTCAATATCCTTTAAGTCTCATGAGTCATTATCTACCAACAACTCCGATACTTTCGTTTTTGCTCTATCTTAGATACCCAACCTTGAATTCTCACAATCCTTCATGCATACAAGTGCTCTATCTTAGATATCTGACCATAATCTTGATCTCCTATATGAAATGATATTAACTACAATAGAAAAAGTAGACCCTGATACTATGCTCAATATCGAAGGAGTCAGTAGATCCTATGTCATCTTAGATAGCACAAAATAAGTGAATTTATATGATTTTCACCATAGTAAAATATCAAGGCTCTTGTTATCATTATATGAATAGATTGAGAAATAATCGTTATATGACTACCATGAGAAATCACTCCTATTCGATGGAGCACCTTATTATTTTTCCCTAACTAACTGAATATAGAAGTCATCATCTTCGAATATGACATCAATGTCCATACCCGAAGCCTAGCCATAACTACTATCATACCTAGTATCATAGTATATAAATAACACTATCAATATTTTATGAATGAACTTTTTTGATTGGCATTCTTGGTTCATATATGTGGGTGTGTGTGTCAAAATATTCTCCACCCCTTCCACAATAACTCTAGGATTCACGTAGATATCTAGAGATTGAATTATGGAATACTACTTTAAGTACTTAGTTTCTATCTCAATAGACATGATACTAAATGTAGGGTCATCTCTAAACTAAGTAAACATGCTACTATTGTTCCGTGTGTACTTGAATGCAATACAAGTAGTAGTAGTGTAAATAGACAAACAAATGTTCACAGGGTCTCCAACTTTTTGAAAATGTGCTCTCTAATAACACATGGAATCATAAGGCCTCCGGATCTTTTAGCTTTCTCGAAAGTTTACATTGGATGAGATAATATTATATTTCTTGGTCATATTCACCATTCCATAAGTCTCCAACATTTTTTTCTGCTCGTTAGATTTTTCATGAACTTCACATAGTTTGGCATTTGCGATAATGCTTTGATAAATAGAATATTCAATTTCAACTTCCAAAAAACAATGAGGAACTTATCAAATTACTTTTTCATCTTTATCTTTCTAAAATATTATGAAAAAAAAATTTTAGGAGGAAAATATTTACCATTAGTATAGTATATTTGTTGTATATCCTTCTAATCATTACTTCTGGTAATCTATATCTTATCATTCTTTTTCATTTTGTTATTTATCTCAATTGTGGATGAGAGTTCAACATTAGGTTCTCTGGAGGCAGTGGCTTTGAAAAATATCATGACATATTCTGTGGTGACTTTAGAAAATGTTACAACTTATTGTGCTGCATTGTTGGGTTGTTCTGCGACCTTAGAAAAGTCATGACTTTTTGAGTCATAGTTTCCTTTTCTATAAAATCTACCATTTTGGCTTCAAGTATAAATTGTTTCCCCTTTAATTCTTTGATACTTCTTAGTGCAATGGATAGGCACTTATTTGAATTTACTTTAGTATTGCTTTATAGTCCATTCATACTATTCTCTTTCATTGAGATTGCTAGTTATCCAAGTTGATTCTCAATAATTTTTATTACCATATTCATGTGTTCTAGAACCATTTCAATTCATTCCAATCGATTCTCTTAAAGATTATTTCTTTTTCTTTCTGTTCATGTATAAGGCTAGTATATTCTTTTCAATATGATGACTTTGATATTTTTTTTTGGGTGGATATAATTAGAGCTTGATACTTTTTGTATTTAATACACCATCAAGTTATTTCTATAATTCTTCTAAAGTTAATCTAAATTTTGTTTCACATTCCTAGGGTTCCCATATGATAGAGTCTTAAGTGATTTCTCACATTTGAATGATATTATGTGGGGGTATTCTTATATTTAATACCACACTCTATCAAAATATTTGTTTTTTCCACTTGATACATAAAGTCAAATTTTATCATTTTGTATTGTTGTAATACAAAAACTTCTCTTACACTTATCCACTTGTCATTTTGGGATTCAAATTTATTGAAAAAATATTAAGCTTCGTCTCCATAGTAATCAATTCATCCAGCTTCAATAAATCATCATGCTTCCTTCCAAATGCTTGATTATATGAAGTTTGGCAGTTATTTTTTGCTAGTTCTTCAAAAATAAAATATTCTTTCGCGAGTGACTAGTTCATTATGGAATCATCTGAGACCTCATCAATTGTGCATAAAGTCATATAGTTCATCCAATTATTGAAAGTTTGTGCTTAGAACAACAACTCAAATCAATGCTAGGGTCACATTTTAAAAATCTCGTGGAAATCAGTCTTAAGTATTATATAGCATTGCTTGCTCATTTTGGAAAGATTAACTTATCTCTCCCATTAGTTGAGAGGTGATTTAAGGTGGGAAGAACTTGGTCATAAAAGCTTATACAAGTTCTATTCAACTCTCAATTAAACCTCGAGATAAGCATTAG